>JAECUM010094030.1:0-60406 GCA_016617855.1 Megalonaias nervosa | reverse complement strand
CTGGGTTAATATGTAATATCTACTGAATTGTTTGAGTATATATTGTTTTTACATTCTTTATAATTGGACCACAATTTGTTTATTATTTTAGGAGAAATCATCATTTAATTAGCTATTTCTTTTTGGCACAGGAGGTACCATTTTCTCGTTAAGGGCTTAGTATGTACGTAATCGACATTTCCTGATATTGAGGTCGTAGCTAATTCGGGTTTTTTGAATTCGGCGACGATCATTGTGTGTTTTCGGGAGACAGAGAGACAAAGATTGACAGACAGAGAAACAGAAAGAGATAGACTGTATACTGATATTGCAAATGCGACAAGTTAGCTGGCTGCATGTTCAGTCGCAAATTAGCCATCTTGTAATGTATGAAAAAAACCCACTTAAAGCTACAAATTTATCTAATTTATGATTCCTACCTTGATTGAAAAATAAAGAGTGGCACCTGCTGTAAAGGTCGTCCGACGAGACAAGTAAACCATGCCACATGACACAGTCAATCTTCAGTATCTTGGATTCTAGGCCTCCTCAAAGACAAATACAAGAAACAGAGCCTCAATAGTATCTGTATATTTTTCATGTATAAATTAAATTCTCTATTTCGGATTTTTTTCTTCTTTTAATATTTTATTCAGTGACCGATACTTATAAGATATCGACTGAGACAAGTGGATTGTATATGGATTTTGTATCAATTATGTCTGGAGAAGAATCAAGAAATCTTATTTACTTAATATCCATCTTCATAAATATAATTTTCAAAAGTTACTAATTTCACAAATATAGAAGCATTTTGAGGAATGTCGACTCGGATGAAAACGTGTATCGTGTGAAACTTCGAAGTCAGTTCTACGGATCATACTTCCAATGTATGCTGATTCCTGCCATCCGGACTAACTCGTCTATTTACGAAACCAGGTTTGTTTGAGAAGTTGCGAATTCATCCAACTATTGTTTCATTTGTAACTTCTCGGTCAATCCTACAGCCGACCAAATGGACCCAGAAAACATTAAGTTTACTATATATTCTCTACATTTGTTTCTCAGTACTGAACTTTCCACTGTGTGACAATCAATACAAATCATATGTTAATCTAAAATACCCTCAAAGATGACTTCACGGTGAAGTTCTTGTCATAGGTTCATCGGCATTTTTTTTGAGAGGCTGGACTGTAAACAAACCAGCGCGCAATGGAACACAAATTTCACTTCCGGATCATCACCAAGACCTTATTACTCGCTGTAGACTGTCGCATAAACACACACAGACAACCTCACCATAAGCTCATATTCTAAAGAATAAACAATTGCCTTTAAATCCATACAAGAATGCATAAATCTAACTCTTGTATCACCACATTAAGGAGACAGGAAAAAATGCTCTTAAAATAGACTGGGACTACATTCGTGGGTACTGAACCGCAACTAATAATTGTGATCTGATTCCTAACAGTATGAATAACCGAAGTAATCCGAATAGACTAAGATTTAAATGTATGATCTGCCTCAAAATTACTTTAACGACATACAAAAATAGCCGAAGATGCTCCGATCGAACGTGTACATCCCATATATTATCAGTGGAAGAGAAATGGAATAAATTCAGTTCGTCACCGAATAGCCAAACATGTTGCCGCCCTTAGACAATTAAGTGTCGATCCTTATCTTGATTTTGATTGGCCATAACTTGGAAAATTAGTACAATAGCTTAGAATTTATTTATAAATTGTGCAATGATGACACGTTTGAAAGCCGGTTTTTCCCTTTAAGTTACCCTAACCCACTTCTGATGCTGCCCTGAAAATATTTATTATATTTAGATTCTGTTTCTCAAAACATGGTAGCCGACCCGGTTTACTATTCTCTAACAGCTTTGTTTTCTGTTTTGGTGCATTTGTAATTCATGGAGTTTTAGCTACCGTCCACAGTGTCTTGGTGTTGTGAAACTGTAACAAAAACAATTGTTTGAAATATCTAAGGCACGATATCATCTTTTATAGCTTTGTGCATATTCACGAATTTTCCGTAATAGCAAGTTTTGAATGAAAATAAAACAGACGTACTCTATTTAGAATAAAGAGGCATCGGAGGGCAAGTCACACTGAATGTAATATGTTTTAGCGTTATTATCTTCTGTTAAGACAAGTAATTCTCTAGCTAATATATATGACAAATCAGCCAGTCTGAACATGTTCAGTAGAATAGGTAACAGAACAATAAATAACGAAAATAACATTTTGAATTTATAATGCAATCCATTATCTGAAAATCAACACTCATTGTACAGTTAACACCTGTATATTTACTGGGCAGGCTTCATACGTAGCTGAAGTACAAATCCATTTGTATACGTCTATATGCCGCTTACAATATACGTATACAAATCCATTTGTATACGTCTATATGCCGCTTACAATATACGTATACAAATCCATTTGTATACGTCTATATGCCGCTTACAATATACGTATACAAATCCATTTGTATACGTCTATATGCCGCTTACAATATACGTATACAAATCCATTTGTATACGTCTATATGCCGCTTACAATATACGTATACAAATCCATTTGTATACGTCTATATGCCGCTTACAATATACGTATACAAATCCATTTGTATACGTCTATATGCCGCTTACAATATACGTATACAAATCCATTTGTATACGTCTATATGCCGCTTACAATATACGTATACAAATCCATTTGTATACGTCTATATGCCGCTTACAATATTGATATGGATAGAACTCTATTACCAAACTTCTTACATAAGCGAGTATATTTATTTGAATAACTGTTTATTACACTCGATTTCGTTACATGTTATAAGTGGTTCTGTCAACGCTATGGAGCATACTGTATACATCGCTGGTCAGCTATATCTATCTAAATACTTTTCAATACTTCATTGTATATCTATTTGGACAGATTCAACGGAGTCGGACAGCATTGATCTGTAATAGGGCATATCGTATGACAAATCAACATGAGTAATAAAGCAAGTCATCCCCCAAAAGCTGGTAAGTAATCATCAAAAGAACAGATACACCTCCATTATTCTACCTGGTCGGGTGCAGAAGAATGGATTAAATGATCGATATTTCAAACGATAGAGTTTGTATATAAATGTTTTGAGGACATGACACATCCATTTCTCACCCATGCGACAGAGGAATCTAGCTGTTTTGCTAACCTTACTTTTCTTATCTCAGTCTGGTTGTCTCAGACAGGTCGTCTCAGTTAAGCTGTCCATGCGCTTGGAACTACTTTTAAAAAAAAAGAAACTTTTGTTGTCTTCTGCTATGCCTGATGTAGTTGTTCTAAAATAAAACAACAACAACAACAACAACAAATATATGACCAATAAACATAGTAACTTAAGGTCAATCAATTTCTGAGAACACACCATACAAAACATTTCGAGAGAGACAGACACACACACGCACACGATGTCGAGCTTTTTGGTATTACACTAGTTCGTTGCACACAGTATGGTCAATTTTATCATATATGCAGGCCTAGCTCGGTACATTTTCAGGTCAGCGTCATTAAATGTAGCTAAAGCTACTTAACTAGTTTTAAATACTTCGTGTGAAACAAATTATATACTCTTAGCTACATTTAATGACGCTGACCTGAAAATTGACTGTGCTACAGATAGGATAAAATTCTCAATGCTGTGTGAAATGAACTATGACAGAAAACGTTGATCTATGCACATAGACTATAGACCTATACACTTCATAGCCTCTCAACTCTCTTATCAACTACAAAAAACTTAGTAACAGCCAGAAATGTGTTATGTCAAATATGCTTTATTCTATATTTGTTAAGCCTCTCCATTGCGCCCCAGTTGAATAAAAAATATACCTACAGTATTTAATAACAAATAATGCACTTACCAGCCAAAAGGAATCCTTTATCCAACACATTAATCCATAAGCAAATTTCACTGTAGCACATGCCATATTTCCAAGACAGAAAAATAAATTTTCAAAGAATCCGTGAACTTGAAAGTTTTGCACATGGTTATCTCTGGGGTCCGTATTTGGAGGGTCTTTTATATACAGGGGTAATTTTACAATCAATATTAATTACAACACAAGCATGTCACAAACAGTTTCACCTCCTCTAAAGAAAAGGAGAGTTATATACGATAGTGACACGGATCTCTAATTACCCGTGATTAACACAAGCACGGACACTCATGCTACAAGTAACTTTAATAGCCTATACACTACAACAGAGCTTTTAGCCCAGGATCGTTTCATTATGTACAATATAATTTTCTAAATTGGAACTGATGAAAATGAAACATTTTCTTCTAATAAATAATAACTGTTTATTGTTAATTTCATATAACATCCATATATTAAATGTGATAATACCTCAAAAATATGCAACGTTTTATGTTATTTCTTTTGGCTCACGCATAAAAACTGTGTACTTCGGATGACACGGTCACAGCACAGTCCTCATTAACAGATTTGTTTTGATGCACCACATGTAAACATTTGAGCGTGAACTATATTGCACAAGTGAGGAGTTCTTTCTTACTTTAAAGCATAATATTGGGTGAGAAAAATAATCTACGTTGGGATTTGGACCGAGACAAGGAAATCCCATTTGCGGGGTTACATTGTATGTCTCCCCACGAGGCTAGCCTTGACTAGCCCTTGACTGGGATTTCCTTGTCTCGGTCCAAACCCCAACATAGATTCTATATATCCAGACGAATTTGAAATACTGATAGCATAGGCTCTGCTGTACTAATTAAAGCACTCCTTGCCAAACGGTCTCAAGACATTTATCTGTTTACTGTAGTAGTCTGATATCAATGTTTGTAGCAAACGTTTTGTAATGGCTGTGAGTGACGAGTATGGTACCAAATCTCTGAAATACTATTATTCGAACTATAGAGTGATACGTCAAGTGATTATCAGAAGCAGATTGAGTAGATTTTATTTGGTAGTTAGCTTTTGTACGGCAATGTAGGTATGTGAGAAAGCTACCAGTACCTTCCCGTGTCAAGATGGTTCAGACCTGGATTTTCCAGGGTTCTTCTTCCACAAATTATACCTGCCGCCTTATATAGCCTATCTTGCACCGAGAAATGCCGTTAAACCCAAAACAACTAACAGTTAGCTTTTGTCAGCGTGTTGTTTTGCAATGCATAGGGAATTAGTACCGTTCAGTGAAGTTTAAATTGCTGAAGGAAGCTGTGGTGATTAAATCCTCCACAGACCAGGTCTGGCCAATCATCTATTGATAGGCGTGTAACGCGTGATACAAGTCTGGGTCATCAATATAGGTTGTCTCAAAAAACCCGAGTTATTACATTTATATCAGTTATGTTAATTACTCGGCATCACAGCGAGTTTCTTCCTTTTCACCTTGGCATGTGATACTGACTTGTTTAATAAAGTAATGTTTTCCCATAAATCTGAGTTAATTTATTTTCATTACTTATGTTAATTATAATATAACCCTAGTTAATATAATTTATATCAAGCATCTCAGCGACGTTCTTCCATGGCATCTTAGCGCCTGATACTAGCTTGTGTAATAAATTTAGGTTGTCTCATATAACCAGAGCTACTATAATTCCTATGGTATGTTCATTAATTGGCATCTCAACATCTTTGTTTCTGTCATTGTGGCGCGTCATACAAGCTTGTTTAATAAATTTAGGCTGTCTCTTATAACCCGAATTAAGATCATTTGTATCAGCTATGTTAATTACTTGGCATCTCAGCAAGTTTCTTTCATGCCAACGAGGTGTCTCAGCATGTTCTTTTTTTTTTTTTTTGAAGTATTAAACCTTTTCAGAAGTGATTATACAAAACCTTTCGAGGATACATTTACAACAGCTTTTAGTATGATAACATTTGTGTTAGATATTGGAAAATATAACTTGCGTGATCAAATGACGGGACATAAACGTTTGACTGCAGTTGTATTGATTAGAGAAAGACGAAACTGGCTTCTGGCGTTAAGAGGCCACTGCAACTTACATAAGAATAATGGTTCCTTTACATTGTCTTTTGTTGCAGATAACATACCTCGACAACAGGTTGTTTATGGCCTGCACTTCAAACAACAGGGTCCATTGTTTTCATTATCAAATGCCCAACGGATAAGGTCATTGTGATTTAACTATTTTTTTCCGTACCATAACGTTTGTTGCTAATCAAGTTCCTTTATTAAATATTCGGATAACTAGGCACTTGAGTTAAGAAAGAAACTCATATATTTCGGCCGTTAAAGTCAAAGATTAAAGTCACGGTAACTTAAATTTGAGGAAAAAAATACTGGTTTCAATATAGCAATTTAGTTTGAGACCACATACCTTGACCACACTTTGTGAATGACTTGCATGTGTGATAAGAAAGAAACGTTTTCATTTTGTTGCGAAAATATTGAAAGTCAAGGTCGCTGTGACAAAAGAGGTGGAAAACATTTCTTTTCTTTATAACAAAAACAAAACTATTTACACAGCACAAATTGACATCAAACTTAGAAGACAACTTGTTAATATGGGAAGAAAGCGTTCTTCAGCTGAGAGGTCAAGGTTACAATGACTCAGATGTATGGTGTTGATTTCCCACATCATCTAATTACTATACAATGTACAAGGACCATTTAATCACAAGGTGTGTGTATTATATCTAGTATTTGCAATATTTATTATACGTTTTATTTTTCTCAGATTAATTGTTTTCTCCATTTTGTATGATAGAAAGCCCAGCTGGACAGCAGCCCAAACCTAGTAAGCCTGCATTAAACAAGCTAAAATTTCATAATATTTGTGGACACAACATTAAACTTCTGGAAGGGCAGACGAAAGCTGTATGGCGGCAAAATGATAAAGGTAGCATAGACAATGTTGCGTTTACAAGCCAACCAATTAAACTTGGACAGAAACTTGAAATTTCTTTTTTGAAGAAGGGGTATGTCAATATTGGTATACGACACTCCGACCCAAACGACGTGAATGTTGTGGATCGTGCCCCATTGTTTACGGAAACGTTGGTGAAAGGATATTTGCGTAAAACATTACATTTAATGGAGGATGGAGATCACGTGAAAGTTTGCTATAAGAACATGGACGAACAGCAAGAAAAAGTTTTACAGAGCAACGCGAATGATTTGGCCGATGCTTGGGTTTTCTTTGAGCTTGTACACGGAGATGTGGAAGTGAAACTTAAACTTTTGCTTGAGGACAAGGAAATGACATTTCATACCAAACATGGGGAACAAATTGAACTTGATGATGAAGGGTGTACTGCATATTTAAAAGAGGGATTTCTGTCAGCGGCTTGCATTGTGGAATACCCGTTATCAAATGAGAAAACCTTTCAGATTTGTGCACAATTTCTGCACGATATGCATGGTTTTGTGTTCTTTCGTTTTGGGGTTTTGACCCAACCGCCAGATGATATTAAAAACTTTAGTGACCTTTCCAAGCAGCTGCGTGTAGAGAAATTGGATGCTGAACCATCAAAGATTTGGTTTAGAGAGACCTTGATACAGAATGAAACATACCAAGGTCACGTTCATCTTCGCTGGTCTAAAACAGGAGATCTGACGCACAACATAACAGAAGACTGTAGTGAGGAGACAGACAGTCCTCAAGCAGACCCCAATAAACAAGCATGGCTTTTACTTGAACTACTCCATACGGAGGCTACAGTCCACATTGAAGATGCAGACCAGCTTCAACCAGGTATAATTAGTGGTACATTTTGTTTCATTAGAAAACAACGTTTCGTTTAATATGATAGTTTCGTCCAGTTCAGGTCACAAAAATCTTCTCAACCAAAGTTATCGTAAATTAAATGATTACACTCGTAGGAAAACCTAAAACCTCAGCGCCAATTTCTCTATTGCTATACACAAATGTATGGAAAATTCGTAACATAGTTATATACTTTAATTGAGAGACACTTTTTGAAGTTGTACATGGCACGATTTCTTTGTCTTTTCCAAAGTAAATTTTAACTGTGTTCCCCACACGATATTGGTGATGGATTGCATTACCTTTTTAAATATTCAGTACCTTTGTTGAATCAAGAAAATTTAATATAAGCTAAACTCTCATTAAAACGAAAATACAGTGCCACCTACCTTGAAGCACTGATTTGATTAAATTTATTAAACTTTTTGAAAATAAGTTTTTCCTATGTAAAGTGATAACATACATCAGTAGGATGATATATATTTTCACATAAGTTCTCTTTTTCTACTTCAAGACAACTCGCACTAACTTGGTCAGTCTGATAAATCTGAGCATAAATTATATACATGTAAAGGGAAAACGTTTATAAGATATTGGTATAAAATGTGCTTTAATGGTAAAGCTTCTTAATGTCGTTAAACGTTCTATGCAAACCATATAACGTGTAGCTGTAACTAAGCAGACTCGTAACATAATATTACTTTCAAAGAGAGAATTTTACTGAATTCATGAGCGCTTTTAGCGCATTTTTACTTTAATTAACTAAAATGTTTGAAAATGTTTTTAAAACATTTTATTTGCTATTATGCCTTGTTAGATCACATAATAGTTCAGTTAAAACTTAGGTTTGTATTCACGCACTTCAGATCTCTCATGCAACTGGATGCAAAGTTATGAAACATTTAAAAGATGAAATGCAAATTGGATATAACAGCAGAGTCAATAATATGTTTACGACTCCTTCGTGTAGACTGTGACACACTGGAATAAGGTCATGCAAGTCAACGTATTTTGTAGAATTATACAGAATGCTATCATTAAATAGTTTTTCCACGAATGGATGAACTGATGTCATAAATACAAACTGATCTCAAGTTGAAATGCCTAAACTGTTTGTTTTTCTTGTATTAGAAAACGGTAAAGAAAAAATAAATATAATACATGAAATATCAATGCCTTACCACGTACTTGGGAAAGTGATATTGAAAACGTATTCTTCAGCTTTCCTTTCCAGCCATTTTTCATTTGTAAGCTAGAATATTTGTTTTAAAAATCCATGGTTTCATGTTCTTTCTTCTTCACCGACAAATGTATATGATTTCATAGATTATCAGCCATTATTTTCTCTGCTAGAAAGGTAGAGACGAATGACAATTTTACAGGTTTTATTTGTAAGATTTTTTATCTTAAGAACGTCAAGAAAGAAAATGAATTCATGGAAACTTTGATGATTGAAGAGGCACGAGAGGGTTTTTTCTTATAAATTATAAACCGTCAGTGACGAAGATAAGTTAAAGAGAAGAAAAAAAAATGTTATTGCTATTCATTAAATTAGTTGAAAGCTTTGAATAGGTGTTGGTGTTGATATCCTCAAGACGATTGACGTCATAATGTACACTACGTCAAAATGACTTCAGGATAATACATGACAAACTTGATTTGACATCATTTATCCTTCCTGATATCGATTTTCCTTTATTTCACCTTAAAGGTATTAATTTACATGTTTTGTTTTCAGTATTAATTTCATTTTCTTCAGCCTGAGTTTTCTTTCTCCATCTCTATCCCCGCCCTCTCCCCCTCCCCTTTACTGACTTTCCATTTAATGTAATATTGTTGTCGGTACTTTTGAGTTGAATGGTATATTAGTCTCAAGTATGATATTGTTACACATCAGGTATAAAAAAAAATGTTAAACAACAGTTACTAACATGGCAAATTACCACTCTTTTGATTACATTTCCTGATCACAACCCACCCCGATACATCGACCTCAAAATCCTGTAAATCTATTGTTTTCTTTCCATATGACTGCACGTATTAAGTTTGCTTAAAAATCAGACATTCCAAATGTATTTGCAATATTTTTGCCCTTTACATCAAGTACCCCACACTGACCTCATATGCAGGTCACGCCATGTTGACGCTAAGATACTTTTGAACTGCTGTTTGAACGGACATAGAGATACATTTTACGCAATCTAGAGTGTGGAGATATATTTTATACAATCTAGAGTATAAAAATACATTTTATACAATCTAGAGTGTAAAGATACATTTTATACCATCTAGAGTGTGGAGATACATTCTATACAACCTAGAGTGTAGAGATACATTTTAGACCATATAGAATGTAGAGAATACACATTATACAATCTAGAGTGTAAAGATACATTTCATTCTGTCTAGAGTGCAAAGATACATTCTATACAATCTCAAGTGTAGAGATATATTTTATACAATCTAGAGTGTATAGGTACATTTTATACATCTAGAGTGAAAATGTACATTTTATACAATCTAAAGTGTAGAGATATATTTGATACAATCTAGAGCACTGTTTTATAGACGGACTAAGTTCAAGTTATGCCAGAATATTACAGCTTACAAAGACAATTATGTGTCGCAACTACTCCTAAAATATCAGTAGTTTCGGAGCAAAGAAAAACGTACTCAGAGCAGTTATATCTAAGCCATCGCTAATATACGATGTCATAAGCCAACATACATAAATAAAAAATATCATTTGTTTATTTGACCTGTGATCCTCTCCCAGGGAACTGTGGTGCAAGAAGTTCAAATCATACCCCCTGCGCAAATTGCCACCACATTGACAACCATGGTACCAAGTTTGCGAATCGTCTTCCAACTATTTAGATGAAGATATGGTTACAGACGAATGGACGGACATGAATAAGATAGGTACCAGAAAATTCCTCGTTAAAGCGCGTGGATAATTATGAAGCCTATTTGAATGTTTATACGTTTATTTCTAAGTACTGTCAATGAATATTTCTATAGCATAGATAACAAATGGCCATTTTGAAATTTCTTACAGACAAGCGGAACAGAGAGATAACCGAAACCAGATTTGTGCTGATAAATGGACTAAGAAACACTGACAATAAAGATAACCTGAGGAAACTTTTGGAAATTGCCTTAAACCACCAAAATCCAGTGGATAAGATTGTCTATGGCAGCAGTTCAGATAAAGTGGTTGTCACCTTTAGGGATCAAGTCAGTACGTATACACTTCCATTCTTCTTTGTTCATGCTAATTTTTTCATTATTATTTGAATTGAAATGGTGTAGCAGTATTAATCTTCAGTCCAACGAAATTAGCAATAAACTTAGATATTATTTTCCGTTGCTTGTGTCTTTTGTGTTACCAAAGTCAATGATTACATAATCTAGAAGTTGATAAGAAAGACATTTACTGTGGATAGTAACCACTGTCTTATGGCTGAAGTATTTTGTGTATTTGTATGAATCTGGAATTATGTGAAATATAACATTCAAAGACAGTGTCGACATGGACAATGTCTAACAATCTCCTTTGCAAAGATTTCCTCAAAATGTATATATTCCATCTCGGCAGCAAAATGTACTCTAAAGCCTTCACTTGCTGTAATGTCTTCATATTATATAAGACCCGTAACCGCTGTAAGTTTTGTAGATATATAAATATGAGATATTAGAAATATATCTTTATAAGGTTTTTCATTGCTTTTATAATCGCGTGATCCTAGGAGCTGGTAAAACCCCAATAGGAGAGAGAGAGAGAGAGAGAGAGAGAGAGAGAGAGAGAGAGAGAGAGATGCATATACTTTCAGAGATGCGTGTATAAAATGTGCGTATATATGCGATAAATGTCTTGTGGTAAAGCAATTTCTAAACTTTTCCTGTGTAATCATGTATAATCTTAAAAATCGCATTTAATAATGGGTATACACGAAATCCAGTTTATCAGATAGTCAGTACACTTGACATATAGTGTGTGCAGTGTGATATTTTTATATGATAACATGTTAACATATCACTTTATATGATTCTGATTGGTCCCATGAAACTTTTAATCAGTTTTCTCTTTACCAATTGACTGTGACAGCGGGAACTTTCTTTACCCCGCCTTTTGGTACTTTTTGGGTTTTTTTATCCTATTACTATCAACATTTTGGCTGTGATTTGTCGAATCGATTGCCTAAACGGTATTGGTAAAAAGTTCACATCTGTCGGAATATGGCCAATTTTCCCACAGGGCCTAGTTGCAAATAAAACTTAAGGTATCTGTCCGTGGATAAAGGGCGGGGGGGGGGGGGGGGGGGGGGGTAACATGGAATCCATCTTATGACAATCGTGGTTCAATTGTCATCTATATGAATAAATAAACTCACATCAGTTAAGAATATGGGCATAAACCGGTCTGTCAAAACCAGTCTGCCAACTGACAGAAAGTTATCCAGTCACAGCATTTTTACGCAGTATATAGCTCCACTGTTTCCTCTTATGTGATGCAATTCCGACTCTAACTAAAATTTGTCTGTGTCTGTTTCTACTGTACTGTTCCAATTCAAATAATACAAATATCCGGTCACAACATACATTACATTTAATCTGGAATTTCTGCACCCAGTAATCATCCTTTCTCATGAATATCTAACAACTGGAATGCTTAGTAGTGAAACTGACACACTTTAGGTAGAAACATTATAACCATTCTCACTGAAATCGATGTGTACGGCTCGTTTAACCTAACAGGAGCCTAAGTATGTGACATCACACAGGAATTTCCTCGGTGATCCAGTGTTGAGAAATGATATCTGTGTCAAATATTCTATTGATTTCGAAGGACATTTGATCTTTGAATTATAATTTGTAAAACAAACTCTACTTGTAAATGTTACTAGGTATAGAACTGCACAATGCTAATTCTGGGGCTATTTTGTTGCGCGCAACAAATGAATGGTGCAGCGTCTGAAATGGAATCTCCTTAAACTTTTTCCATTAAAATAAAACTATGTGATGAACAGAATTTCATCATGGTAATGATTTAATATTAAATTTGTGAAATTCACCAAGGTTCTCAAAAGCTGGACATTATTCAACTCGTTCCATAAATTCAATATTAAATCATTACCAATTTGAGACCTTCTATTTATGCTATGAACAGCGAAATAAAGCGGATTACTTGAGAACTGTATTGGAAATTCAACTAAAGAAAGGTTAGTGATGCGAGAAGGTTGAACAAACAGACCGTAATTTTAAGGATAGGAAATGTCTGTAAAATTGAAGATAATCTAATTCTTAGGTATGTGTTCGAAAATATTTACATTTATAGATGTGGCAGTAATACAAATTACACTGAGTAAAAGTCTACAAAACCAAAACAATTTGGAATATTCAAAAAGTTCTGCATGCTCTTTTGTTTAACCTGGTTCTATTTTGACGTAGGTTTTTATGAATTATTTTATATGTGCATTGGTTTTACTTCATACATAAGTGAATACTTATGGATGAAAATCATATTTTACTTTAATTTATAGATCCCGAGTTCCTCGAGAAGTTTTTAGAAAGAAAGGTACATCGCTATAAATTCGAAACAATTAAGGAGCCAACCGTAGTACAAGTTCTCGACATCCCAAAGGGTACAAAATACTTGAAGGTTGTACAATTATACTTGAAGAACGAAGGAAAATCAGGAGGCACAAAGGTTGCTGACTTTTATGGAACACCTGATCCCACCTGTGGTTACTGCTTGATTGACCTAAAAGATCCGAAAGGTATGGAGAATTTTGAGACGACAGTTTACAAAGGATTTACAAATTTTATAAAAGTCAGCTTGCTCGTGCAAGCTCACTGGAAAATTGAACTTGCCCTTAGAAAATTTGAGCTTGCCCCAAACATTATATCCCATCATGAGTAAAACAAGAGGACAAAATATAGTATGTTTTGAGGAAATCGCATTGTATTTATTGAAACTTTTGTTTCCTTTCTATCTCTATTTGCACCTTACAACCATATGCCAACAGTTAATGTTATCGAAAATTTTGTATGTAAACAATACAAGCAGATACGTAGATTATAAAGAGTTGAAATGCAGACGTTAAAAGTAGACATGTACATGTACATAGAGAGATAAAGGGATAAGTTGAAAAGATTTTTGGAAATATCTACATTTTTAAGAGAGAGAGAGAGAGAGAGAGAGAGAGAGAGAGAGAGAGAGAGAGAGAGTAATGATTTATTTATTTTCTCCATTTATTTAACAATTATCATATAGTCACCTTCAGAACAGCGACATGCGTCCAAGTATATGACAATCCGACTTTTGAGAATGATTTTGTCGATTTCAATTTTGACCAAGCAGTACGCATCGATTCTACTGTATTTATTAAGTAAACATCATATGAAAAACGCCACCTGTGGGTGCTATATTTTTCTAACATGATTACGCTTTGAACGAAATGCTTCTGGTAGTTAACCGTTAGAGACGCGTGCCTTTATTTACACACACACACACACACACACACACACACACACACACACACGCACACACACACACACACACACCTGTCAAAGAAATATCATGAGCTGTAATTTTAGCAATTAACATCCAATCGTACCAAAAATGGCGACATGCATCAAAACAGTCTTTGAAAATCTCTGACAGACTGCCCGAGGCTAACTTAAAACTGAAAGTCGTCGAATCTCTGATAAGTACAAATAATACGCTGACAGTGTAACTGATCAGTTAAAATATAAATATTTATTCCTTATTCGTCAAAATTTTCTTATAGATATATATTATTATTATCACGTCCTCTGCGTGAGAAAATGCGAGACTTGCCTTGACATTGACTACAAGTTGGAAATGACATATACAATAGATAAAAGAAACTTTTGCCTGGTAAGCAAAAGAAGAGTGTACTAAACAGAAACCCTAAATATAAGTGTTGATATATGTATAGTGGCGAGATCGTAGGGTATCGAACTTGCAGACGATAAAGCAATAGAAACTGAACACGACTCCTTGTTGATAGTTAGCTTACACATAGTTACTGTAATTTACCCAGACACTGATGTTCAAGATACTTTCTCTGATCTTGTATCCCTATTAAATTTTGTGTGTGTTCTTTATCTTACCCTGAGGAATCATATCTTTTGTGTCGATACGTCGTTCTAATGCCTCACGACTCTGAGTTTGCACGAAACGAATTTGAGACTTGTACCGTGAGTCGGGAAAGCGGATTTGTAAATCCTTGTTATATATGAAAAAATGTGCTTATAACAAACTAGACTTTGATTGACGCCCAATTCCCAAACGGTTCGAAAGAGACAAAATGGGATTGCAAACCAACGGCACAAATATTATACAACGATTCAAAAGGTGGAAAAAGCCTCGTGAAGAAAACAATCGTTATCAAAGTATCGACACAATGGAATATATTCCTCAGGGTAAGATAAAGAACATATACACAAAGAGTGGTATGCGTAGAAGCAATATATATATATATATATATATATATATATATATATATATATATATATATATATATATATATATATATATATTGTGGTACAGAATAACAACAATATTCAGAAAAATGAATAGGCTTGACTTGACTTGACTTTGAAATTAAGGTCGCGTGCGCCCATTGGGCATGTGCGACCGTTTAATGTCCGCATGGCAGACTACTAAATGATCCTGGGGGAAGGAAAACGTGCCACATCCCCCAGGCTTTAATGCCCTCAAAGAGGGCTTTTAAATGGGCCCAAGATGTTTCTTAATTCCAGCTGGTGACGACTAAGTAGTGTTGCAGCCATTTCACCAGCTAGGGGCTGTTGCTTGAGAGGGAATGGACCCAGCACACACTCAAGCATAGTCAGTTCTACTGTGTTACCACCAGGTGACAACCAATCGTTAAGAGACGCCCGCTGCCATTGGTTGGCAGCAATGACGTCTCATTCGGGCACCTGGTGTGTGGACGGGTGGAAATCGTTCCACATTCCGTCCATGTACGGGGGTCCGAGTCTGGAAAAGGCGGGAAGGGTCTCGGCAAACTGGCGCGGAAGCTATGGATGTCGTTACAGCCCTGAAGCGCCAGTCCGTACTTATTTCAAATTCAGTCGAGTTGTGCTAATGGACAACTCTAGTACCAATAATGTGTTAGCCACCTTTGCAATTAGCCAAATCTATTAAGTTTATAAATTTTTCTAGCACCTATCAGTCAAATTTAACTAGTACATAGTGTACATACATATAATTCCCTAACAGTTTGTAACTACAGATATGTCTAAGCGACACAATTTAGCTGAGTCAATATTAGGTATACGGTTGGAATTTAGGCTGGGGGTCCAAAGGATCAAGTCAGAAACATATATTGTTATAATGGGATTCCTAACCAAAAGGGAGTCCCTTAAATAAGAGGCAATTAAGCCCTTAAAAGGGCTGTTTGGCAACTAATTCAAAGTCCCACGGCGATCTTCTGCCTCTGTACATTTCGCCGCACTCCGTTTTTCCTGCCTGGTGACAGCGGGGGAAGTTGTAACTATGAAGTTGAGCCAGATAGTTTGCCCCTTCAACAAGTTCGTGTAGTGGATAGTTCCAGAAGGCGCTCTGGTAGTATGTTGATAGGAGCCTTACCCCGTAGTTCCATTGGGATGTTCTTGGTTTATGTGTGTCCAGAGATCGCCATGCTATATATTTGACGACACTGATTACATTTCCCGCCTTTTTTGTGTTCTTTCTGGCTGCCTCTAGACCCATGTCTAAGAATTGTTGTGGATACGGGTCAGACTCCTCTGCTACCTCTTCTACTTCTTCTTCCGCTACTTCTTCATTGTTTGAAGAGGAAGACAATTCCAAATCCGCTGCCACTACATCGTGGGGGACTTCCTGCCTAGGTGGTGTTGATGTTGCAGGAGAGTGTGTTACTGCCATCGCGTACGTTTCCTGCGGTGTTGTACTCGGAGCGTGGTCCTATTTTTCCTGGGCAGTCTTGACCTTCGGCCTGGCCTCTAATGTTTGAAAAATGGGCTGGGTCTGCTGCTGGAGGTTGTTGTTTTCTGGAGCCGAGATAGCGGGTTTCCTCGGTGACAGTAATTTTTCTTTGTCTCCTTGAGTTTTCTCGCCTTTTGCTCCTGGGCCTTTTATCTCCTTTTTCTTCTTCGTCGTTATTTTCCCACACTAAGAGAAGAGAAATGCGTCTCTCCTGTGCCCTTGGGCTCCACCCTGTGGCAGTTAGAAGACCGAGGCCCTTTAGTGCACTTAAGGCTTGAGCGGAAATGTATTCCAACGCTAGCTCCATTAATGATGTGTGTTCACTGCTGTCTTCGCTGAGACTAAAAAGGAATCGGTCTAAACTAGAGAAAAAGAACAAAATAGTTCGTTATGCCAATTAGATCTTTCATCCTTCTATTTAATTTTTCTGTCTCTCTAACACACTATGCGTATAAAGAGACAAACTTTGAAAGAATTTCACCCAGATCTGTGCAGGAAATAGCATTGTCACTGCTTATGCGTGCTTGTGTTCTGCATGGTTTGTCAGTACCGGGTATTGGAGGAGTCAAGTAGTATTTGTTTCCCCGGTATTTGTTGATGACATAATAATGTGTCTCTCTGGTTTGTAGTTCTTCGGTCCTCGAAGTTTGTTTGGAAAGATCACTCTGAAAGATTCAGCGAGGACAAAGATAGGCCTACTGGTGTGCTGTTTTGGTAGAAGAGAAAGGGTGTCTTTTCCTTCTTTTTCTCTCCGTTTTCGTATTTTAGAAGATTATCGCAGTTTTTCTTTTTCATATTTCCCCTCCGTATTGCATGGTCTCCATTCTTGAATTATTCCCTGGTGAAATGTCTGGGCAATTCTTTTGATATATCAGGGAATGCTTTCTTCCAGGGCATATCTTGCAGTATCTCTATTCTTTTTAGAAGAGGCCGTTTTGAATGCAGGTTGTAGGTGATTTGATAGTAAAATACATTGCATGTTCTACGATATAGCCTATTATTTCTTTTGTCCCACATTTGACTTAACCTCAGTTTATCAATGACACGAAACTATTGTATCGTTTTTGAAGTGAACACAGTTTTGTGATTCATCTGATATGTATTTATCTAAGGAAATTTTGTCTGGTTTAACCGCAAAAAGAAGCAATATGTACTTGAGAGCACACAAATAGATGCTAATGGAAATGTTACTGGTCCAAGAAGAGTTATCCTCTAGTCCACATTCCTTCTGAAGAATTTGTAGGCAGAAACGTTTGGAATGCGGAGACCAAATTATATTTGGTATAATTTCTCCTGTATACAAATCTTAATGCCTCCCATAACTAGTACTATATCCATACTAAACTTTGAATATAACATAACAGTCGTGTCTCACCTTAATGACTATCACCTGTGCAAAAGTCAGTTTCATGTTTTTCACACCCTAGAGAAGAAAATGTTCATTTCCTAATTAAACAATCTCAGTATACATGCCTAACCCCCAACCACATAAGTAGAGAAAACAAAATCAAACAAAACAAAAAACAAACAATCCACCTCACACCCCAACACACACAATATTCTCTTCAATTATGGTCATAACTTGTGTCATGGAAAGTCAACCTTCCTTTCATCCGTAAGTAACTACATTACACGAAATTACAGATACGTTAATATAAAAAAAAAGTTTGGTTTTGCGAGAAAGTGGTTGCAATTTGGGAGTGATGTGATTTCGGTATTTCTCGAAACGGTGGCTTTACACCACTTCGAAAGCTGTTTTCTTTCCTTTAGAGAAACAAATGTCAAAAGCATATCGTTTTGATATCTCTCACGTATGATAATCGGCAGGTAAATTGTTTATTTGACAATGCGACTCCCTTCCCCACCACTCCCGCTCCACCCCTTTCAGTTTTCTAAGAACTTCGTTTCTCTTTACACGCAAAGTATATTTGTGCAGAATGTCCCTCATAAGTCACAAGTTAAGCAAAATGGTACACCATTCAAATGACCTTGACCTTAAAGTTTAATGTTGGCTAAACGCAAGACGACAAGCATTTTCAACACGTGCAGTAGCGTGTAAGTACCACGAACTGAGCCTACTACTACTACTACTATTACTACTACTACTACTATTTAGCCAGCTTTAACAATAGTGTGGGAAGTCATATATTATGCCCGCGGCGTTTTAGTCGTCGTTGGCGAATGCGTTAATAGATGTACACCTTTGTGTTTAGGTCTGTTTCTCAGACACATCTCTTATACTGTCATATACTCTATGATGATAATAGATTTTAAGGTATAATACACTATCATGGGAAAAATATGTATCTTTTACCTACTTTTATGCTCATGTGATCATTACATTTTTTCGTTGAAGTCAGTTCCTGAATAATAGCGTGTAAATATCATTTATGTGCATGCATCCTTAGGCGCTCTATACCACGATGTCAAAGTAAGTCACTGCACACTACGTTTCATGCTCCAGTGAATGTGCACATTTTATATTTCGATCAGTTTCTGAAACACTGATATTGTGACTTGCTGTTCTTTTCCCTTTGATCTTGAACACTTTTATGGTCAGTTCAGCTTTTGGAACGCTGTTTCTAATAAGGTCATTAAAACATAAATTTGCATGCTTATTGACGAGCACATCATAATCCTATCTAAAGTATGTCACTATGACCTGTTTTTCATGTCTCAGTGATCATGTACACTTCTTTCATTTGTATGAATTTCATGACACTTTCAGTTGTTCAGTCATGAAAATAGATGTAATACATTCAGAGGAGTATTGCTTCACCTTTCAATGTTGGTCGCTGTGACCTTCTTTTGTTACACTCGTGTGATAATGTACATATTTTACATTTAGGTGCGTATAAGGGATACTTTTGCTTGTGCTATCATGAAACTTGATATATCATACATTTTGATGATGTCAGCTATATGTCTGCGAAGTTTGTTTTACACTTCGGTGATTCTGTACGTTTTTGATGTTTTGCTGAGGTTCTTGGGACCTGTTGTATTGATAATCAATATAGTAGGCTATGAGAGTAGATATTGATTATTACTGCATCGCCACGTTGCTGTTGTCTGAGAGCTTCATTTGACATTATTTATTTATTTATTTATTTATTTATTTATTTATTTATTTATTTATTTATTTATTATTATTATTACTACTACTACTACTACTACTACTACTACTACTACTATCGAAAGCATTAAAGGTAAATGAATCCATTTATTATTATTTCTTGGTTGTGCAGATAAAAGACCTGACTATTTGTAACAATTTTCTACTGCCTCATGCAATGGAAGACTTTAATTGTCCACATTAGCTGGAGAGAAAATTAATTAGTATTTCCCCAGCAAAGCTATCAAATAAGTATTTAATATCTAATTAAGCTAATTAAGAGAAACGCCAATATTTCCATCTGTTGGTAAACAAATCGGTTTAACTGTAACGTGTGCTATTGGTTTACCTGGGACGTTTGCGATTAGATTCATTTATTGCACGAAGAGTTTTAAATATTAGTCACGTGCGAATTACCGCATTGGGCATTAGGTCGTAATTAATTTTCGCGTACTTGCAAATACTCTTCGTAAATACATTTTAAAGGAAATAGATCTAAAAAATAGTCCGGGAATAAGAAGTACATGGTTCACTATAAATATAACATTCACTAGGTGATAATATTAAGTACAATCCCTTTAGATAATATCCAACGTTGCACTTTCATTACACTGTTAAATACAAAACGAAAGTTTGTTTTACTAATCGGGTGTTTCTAGACACAGTGATAACAGCAATAACAACATTCGTCAACTATAAACTTCATGTGGATGTATATTCTACACCAAGAGACAAACACCAATACCCTCTCCCATCAAGCTGTCAACGTAAGCACCACATCCAAAATATCCCTTTCAGCCCAGCAAGTTGAATACGCAGGATACTTTCAGTCGACGGGGCATGAGATAAAAGATCAAAATAACTTTGATGGCATCTTTCCCCGTAGAACTATGCCAACAACTTGTCTGTTAAGCAATACAGAGGATAAAGGGGAAACAGTGACGACTAGATAATGTACAAAAGTAGCACTAATTGCCACAAAACATTGGCAAATCATTAAATTTTCTGAGACTTTGAGAGATATTCTTCCAAGCAAACATGTAAAAGCTTACCGTAAATGTATGAATCCGGGATGGATACTTATATCAGTTTAAACTAAACTGGAGGTCAACACAACACCCATTAGCTCCTCCAGATTCGACTTAGATAAACTATGCAAACATGCAGACATACGATCAAAATAATAAGAAAATCCATCATATTTATAGGTGTAAAATTGGAAAATCATACGTGAAGGTTAGAATTTATGGGCAGGAATGAGACTTCTCTGAGATTTTGTCAACAAATTTTGATCCCAGATTTCACTCTTTCATATCAACATCTATTATAAAGTTATTCTCTGATTTCTTAATAGGAAACGGTGCTGGAGAAACAAATGGCGAATTATCGCTATAGATATAGCTTTCGGAACAGAGTATTTTCTATTAGTTTGCACATTTTTGGATAGTGCATAACAAATTAGTTTACCACAAAAAAAAATGTTGTAATCAAGGATTATTGTTGATAGGTTGGCAAAATTTTTCTTTTTAATACAAAAGTTCATGAAACATTGCGGATGTTCGTGACGTCATAATCATGATGACTATATCGACAGTGGTGATTAATGCAAGTTATGTCCCACATAACTGTCTCGCATATGTCACACACACACACACACACACACACACACACGCACATACATATATATATATATATATATATATATATATATATATATATATATATATATATATATATATATATATATATATATATATATATGTGTGTGTGTGTGTGTGTGTGTGTGTGTGTGTGTGTGTGTGTGTGTGTGTGAAAGAGAGAACTATATTATCGAGCACAGTCACCGACGAAAACAACGTCTGTTCCAACCAGTATGTTGGTATACGAAAGAACTTGAAAGTTGCTAAGCAACAGAATACGTTTAATTCCTGAGGCACAATAATGATGACATTATCTTAACCAGTATAACACACAGTCCAAACTGGAACCACAAAACCAGAAGAGCAAAGGAGACGTACTAGATTAGTTGCCTTAAATCACTCAAACCTGCTGGACTCAATCAAGAGAAATAAATGTGCGCAACATAAGCACATAAGGTTTTGTTCGATTTTTTACAACAATTTTACCAAAAAGAGATTTGTAAAGAATATAATTTTCCGAGAATATATTTGCACAAAACCAGCTCATAGTTTTTGCTGTGCTGTCCCACAAATGGAGCTCATCTTTCCATATATAAATCCATTCATTCCTTTGATTTTATTGGTTCGTGACTGAATTGTCAAATGGTATTTGTCTCATGCACATGTGAGTGTTCGGTGACACCAGGGTAGCACTCTTCGTGTATTAACATATTCAAGTTTTTCTATTATATGAAAATCAAACATCTTGTAAAGTTCAGTGATTCAATCTCTTTTCGGGTTTTCAGTCTGTGTTTGTATGAATGTTGCTTTTTCTTTTTCGTGACCTTTGAGTTAGGGATTCCTATTAGCCTTAAGCACTTATGCTATGTACTTCTTTGCACCGAGTATTGTATGTTTTTACAGACATTCCTTTCCACTCTAACGAACGACATTTCTCAAAGATCAGGTTGCAAAGATTGTTAGATGTCATTTTATTTGTGGGATCTCGATGGGAACAAAAGTATATTTTCATTATCTAAATATTATATCGTCAATATTTTATACATTCGAAAATATCGTGAAAATATCGTCACAAACCCACTTGTAAAAGAAGGTCCCAAACATTGTGAAACAGTGCGCCAGACAGGCCAACGGAATGATTTTATTCGACTCACATATCATTAGAAAACATTGTATCAGATGTAAAAATAGATATACATACTTTCTGCAATTTATCCAACACGAAGTATATATATATATATATATATATATATATTATATATATATATATATATATATATATATATATATATATATATATATACTAGCTACATTTCCACAAAAAATACGATTCGATTTCAGAAGAACTTTATACTTTTAGCTACACATTTCCACAAAAAATACGATTCGATTTCAGAAGAACTTTGCATTCATTGTATGGTCTATATATTTGACCGAGACCTCTGTTTCTTTTTTCACACAGTGGTCAATAGAGTTTGTGGCAAAAGACACATAATAGCAGGGAAGGAGAGTCATATTTTACCGTATTACGAGCATTTGGGGATAGCAGTAAACCTCGAAGAGAGACCAAATGATCTGATATCAGAGGAACTGGTACTGAAAGAAATGGATGAACATATGTTGAAGTTTATCCTTGAAAAGATGGAGAAAGAATTTGGAGATTTCCAGAAAGCTCATCGAATTAGAATAGTAGATCAAAGTGTAAATTCACTGACTTTCTCTCCTAATTTGGATGAGAGTTCCAGTACCAGCGATATAGTAATTGGACCAGAATGGAAGATAAGAGTAGAGAAAGCATTCAATGGGGAGTTTCTTAACCAGCTGTGTGTGGAAAGCTTAGAAATAAACGACGAAAGGAAGTGGAGGCATCTTCAGGACAAGAAAGAAGAACTCTGCAGGGGGACACCAGTAGTAAGTTTGTACGAGGATCTGTGTCCCAGTACGTTTAAATTTGTATCAAGGAAGTCAGACGAGACTATTCTCAAATCACTGAAAGTTAAGTTTGAATCTGAAGAACCGCCGGAAGAGTCTGTTACTGACAACTACAGTGAATCTAACCTGAAGAAACTTAGAGCATTTAATGTACTTGGATTCAAGGATGACATCGAATCTAAGACTCAGGTTGAGCTCAGAATTAATGTGAAAGATGGTAACATTGAGTTAATTGGCCTTAAAGAGAACAATCAGTCAGCTAAGACTGAAATTGCCAGGAAATTAGCGTCACTAGCAGACAAGACATGCTCTCCACCTAATGCGGATTATCTCAAAATTCTGAAATCTCCTCAGTTGACCGAACAAGGAAACCGCGAGATAGAAAAGAAAAATCTCAGAGGTACTTGGGAAATCGTTTCTGATGGTGTTAATCAGCAAATCTTTATTTGCTACGAAGATAGCCAGAAAGGTACTTTTAACCAGATACGGGACCTGATATTTGGACTTTTAGAAACATATGTCATTGCCATAGATGGTGAAATGGATCAGGAATCACTAAATGGCCTAAGGACTGAAATCGGACATATCGAAGACTCCTTAGAACCGTTTGCGCAAGTTAAACTTTTGGAAGACTCAAAGCATGTTAGAATCACGTGTAGGAAAGACTTGATGGATGAATGTAGACAAAAGGTCCAGGACTTCATTAAAGTCCACATCATTTGCACTAGTGAAGTTTCCATGAAGCCAGCAATAGCCGATTACATAAATGAAGCAATGAAGTCGCAGATTGAACAAGATCTTCAAAACGCGGGTGTAAATATTCTGGACTTGAAGTTCAATGACAATAAGTTCTACATAACAGGTAATCAAAATATTATATCAAAATGTACGAAGGTACTGCACATGCTAGCCTCTAAAGTTATAGTTACTTGGCGGCAAATTGAGCGCAAAGGAATACATAAATATTTCACTAGCGGTGCGGGTAAAAACATGGAGTCAGAGGTAATTAATTGTCATTTGAAGATCCTTGGAAAAGATGACTTTAAAAAGTGAAGATTCGTGCAATAGCACTGACCGAAGCAGGCCAAGCCCTAGGCATAGGAGTTTTGGACCTGTACAAGCAGCCCGTGGATGCCGTAGTGAATGAGATGAATGAAGACTTTGAACAGTTTAACGAAGGTAAGTTATAAATGACCAAAAAGGAATTATAATCGATTATGAAGGATGACAAAATCTAACACTAATATCGGGATTCAGCAGAAAAGGCATTAGGTCACCGGATGGATAAACTGTTGAAATGATGAAGTTTTTTCTACCCATCCCAGAATCAGCAAATTTTTCTTGTACATTATCTTAATGTCAACTTAGAAAAAATAAAATAGTTTTAATCAAGGAATACAAACTAGTTTGTCGGAAAAATATTAAAGAGAAGAACACTATTCCCTGTTCTACTCGCTATACTCACACAAGTTATACCCAAACAGTCTCTACGCTAGGAACCAGCCTGATGCCGCGTTTAAGACAGTTTTGGAATACATTCTCAACATTGTCCTCACAGTCTGAAATCTGATCGTATGACATTTTTGCGCTTATTTTGAACAATATGTTGAATAACAATTTTTCGGGTCATTAGAAATTTCTTTGACAAATATAAATCGTTTTTAGGAACTGCCAAATGATCAAAGTTAGTAATTACTGTCAGGTAGTAGCTGAATTACATTGTTTCACTACAGGTGGAGAAGCGGTTCAGAGAGAAATTGCTCGTTATATTAGAACAAACGGAAATTTGACTGAAGGTGAAGTGTTCGTCACTAGTTCAGGGAAACTTCCATGTTTAAAGATTCTGCATGCTGTAGCACCAAAATGGCGAGGTGGGACAGAAAACGAGGATAAAACATTGGAGAAAACAATCGAGAAAATTCTCTCCACGGCTGAGTCAGAGTCACTCCGGTCCATTGCAATGCCAATAGTTGCATGTAGGACATTGTTTGGATATCCAGTCAGAAGAGCCTCTGGGGTAAGAGAAACTTTGGTTTATATAAATTCCTGCTCCTTGAATACAAGGAAGCACATAAAATAAGCTTTCCATTTTAGGTAATTTCAAGCGAAATCTACAATTCCTTTGGTGAATGTTTTGTCTCTCAATTTCATGATCACTTATGAATTGCACATTGCTAGGTTTCACTGCCCTTGCTGGTACTTAGAGTGGATAAGACTATGTATGTATAGGTACTATGGACTCTTAAGAGGCTCGCAAGATAACAAATGATGGAAACTGGTTGAGTTTATCAAAATCACGTCACTGTGTGTATCTCGGTCTTCATTTGCATCACTTATATATCAGGCATCTTGCAGGTATTATCTGGTTTTAACTTGAGAAGCATGCTTTTCTTCTCCAAATACATTGGAATAAAGAAATGTATATCTCCCAATTAATGGAAAATAAAACTGGGGGCTCTCTTTTGGATACACGCGAAAGTACAATTTGAAATAATATATTTTCTTTTGATATAATATATAGCTTTTGGACACGATATGTGCTCATTAGATTATGTGAATTAATATATTAGCACCTATGAGGATCATCAATCAGCAGAACTGGACATAATGTCGAATGATGTTACATCATGCACTATTATTCACAGAAATCATATAAGCGTAATAGGTAAAATAAAAAAAGCGCAGCGAATTGTTTTGTCCTTTCTTCGATTTGTGCGAAGATGCATTTTCCATGGCATCGCTTTGCTCTGCTGGCATTGAGTCGGAACACACAATATCTTTATCATTTGCCACTTATGTGATCCTTCGTAAAAGCAACAAAATTTAAACATTTGTGTATTAGAACTTCAAAATGCTCTTCGCAACTGCAGTCAAATCGGTGGTGCCAATTCTGTACCTGTACAAAACATACATTCACTGTAAGGTCTTTACAAATTGTAGAGTGTCGTTTGGGTATCCAATCAGAAGGGTAAGAGCAACTTTGGTTCCAGTAAATTCCTATCCTTTGATTACTAGGAAGTATACAAAATAAGCCTTCTTTTTAGTTAAGATAATTTCAAGCGAAACCTACAGTTCCTTTGTTGAATTCGTTATCTCCCAGTTAGGTGATTACTTACAAAACCTTACTCCGGTATATCCTAGTTTTTAAATCAATTAGATTGTTATTTTGTTTAAAGTTCAAAATGATCTTTCTTAAAAAGTCTTTGACTACGTAAGTAAATTTAATTTGACCTGAAAGTAGATTGAAAATATAAAAAAACAGTAATTTAAAATGATGCAGTATCTATTGAAGAGCCAGCTGATTGTGTTTGAAATTTATTTTCATACTATGCTTTGAAGAGTTTTAATGATAGCATAATAGTTCAAGTCACTTTTGTTTACCTTAATATCCATCAATTAATTATGAACCTTGAACTTCATTCAAGTCTATTGAACATGTAGGGTTTAATAACCTTTAAGACTCCCTCTTGAGAGAACAAATTGGTTTAATGTCACTTTGGTAGCTGAGAAAACTGGAAACTGGGACGCAGCCACCTACTCTTTATGGTAATCAGGTTCCCCCTGCTGGAAATAGACAACGACACTAGGAATGCCTAGATGCAAAATTAGCTCTACCTCACGGTACAGACCTTGATCATCAATTAATCTGCTGAATAACGAACACTAACTGAATCATCAGTTAATCTCCAATAGCCATGGATTTGTATGTTTTTGATGACACCATTGCATGTTTTTAGTTTCAAAAGTTCTGAAGAATTCTTTTCCAGTCTCAACAATTTATTGAGTTGATACATTATACATATTTTTCTGGCTACTTCTATATACTTACAACGACAAATGTGGTCATACAAAGTTAATATAGTATTCCCAGATGAAACAAAATCTAACGGTACTGCTGCGTATATTTAAATGTCTACAGTAGGTTATATTATTTCATTTACCAGTCACATTAGAGACAGTATAAACTTGGCTATGTTAGACCAACATAAGGTAGATCACAAGTGTGATTATTCAGGAGATAAATACCGGTATACTATCATAATTAATTGCATAGATTATACACTTTGTTTTGTCTTGTCCTTTTCTCTGGAATCTACGATAAAATAAGCGAGTTTCACCCATCTTCCGTCCTGAAGAAGGATTGATGTTCAGTAATCAACTAGTGAATTTGCCTGGAAGGGACATCTATCCAGCAAACGGATCTGGACGAGGATTGGTGGGGGTCCCTAAATGTTGTTACATGAGGATGTTCCTCCAATTGTAACCCTCTTATTAAAATCAATCTATGGGTTTCTTTACGTCTTTTTTAGGTAAACAAATTTTGGGCCAGCACATATGACTCAAAGTGTATAAATAGCTCCATAATTGATCCAATCAGTCGTAGTACTTAAGTGACTAATATATAAGAATATTAGAGCAATTTATAGGCTAGTATGTGAGAGTAAATTCCAGATGTATGTGATGGAAAGCCTTCCTGGGACCCTGAGTTACTAGTAAAAAATACATCTATATCCATGTAGCATGCATTTACTCGAAACATAAAACATCTGGACTTTCCTAGCTAATATAAATTATAAGCATCCAATCTGGCGGATGTAATTGGTCACCTACATCATATCTGGGCAGTAGTAAACATTGCGGCAAAATTATTTATAAAAAATAGTAATCAATAAAATTCAGCAAACACTCCCTCTACAAGTGTGGCTCATCTTGGGCATTCTCTCTATGCTGTCTAAACTGAGCTGTTGCACATAATTTATCACCAGTTGTTCGCTTTCGTAATTTTGATAAGAAAATTAGCATCGTAAAAGTCACTGCGTGGCGTTTGCTTTTTTTAAATTATCATGAGCATTAGGTCCAAATCAAATGATAATGATGATGAAATTAATAATAATAATAATAATAATAATAATAATAATAATAATAATAATAATAACAAAAATAATAATAATAATGTTGATTGTTATTACTATGCTATTATGTTTTTGTTGTAATCATTATCGTCGTTGTCGTTGTAATCATCTTCATCACTATGTATGAAAACAATACTTAAGAAAGGCTCTTCTCAGGGGTTAAAATTTAGTAGGCAAATATTATACATTTAATAAAGGAGATTTGACTAGTTAACTCAGAAGGGTGACGAATGAAAAAGATACCCTGTCCAGGACACCGTTTTGAAGTAATTGTTTATATTGTTTCCATGACTTCGTTGTACTAATTGAAGAAGGGTCTGAAGGCAGCGTTGTAAACATTTGTTGATTCAGAATAAAGTCCTGATAAACTGGATAACTTATTTGCCCTTCTACATCCAGTTAAATCTATGATAAAAGTTTGATATTTGAGGGGAAAAGTTGTAAATTAATTGAAAATTTAGCTTCATAACAATATAGCGATACAGTTTTGTACAAAAGCTAAATCCTTGATAATATTCTTCTACGAAATTGGGAAAACCGATTTCCATAGTGGAATATGATATACAGTAGACAAGAAAACACTGAGTAGCCTACATCGAAATCCTAATACATATTATGCATCAGATCTTAAGGAGAGAAGCATAGCTGTTGCTATTTTCATCTCTCGCCCCATTTCATTTTATCTAAAACTTTGAAAACACCAGAAGAGTCTGTCATGACCAATTCTGACATTTCAAGAATGCGCCAAATACTCACGAAATACTACGATGAAAAGTGATGTAGAGTAACTGATGTTTGGCTACTAATAGTGACGTCATTTCGTAAGACAGATCTCCTCTGGTTCATGCTTAAGTTAAGGAGACGGATAATGTCAAACTCGTAAGAGAATAATCTTATTATAGAAGCAGTCTAAAAATGGCATCTAGGATGCCTGGAAACGAATGCTTGCAAAACGCGATTTCTAGCTATGTCAGATTTCGTTAGATGTGAAATTGCGTATGAAAGTAAGACTCGACAATGATTTTCGCTCCAGGTTTATTTACCATGTTATCTATATTAGTTTATGTAATTTTAGCAAACGAGTTTGAAGCGGTTGCTGGGATAATTACATAATTTGTTCTACCCTGTTTTACAATTGTTGTCGAATTAGATGCTAATACGAATTTGTAAGACAACACAATGTTTTGAATGAATCGTACGTGTACAGTCTGTATGCAGTATGTATTTTGACCCCAATGAAAAGAAATACCAATTAAGTTATATCGAATCTTTCCTGCATATTAATGTTATTACTCTGTAGATTCTCTGCATATCTATTTTAAGTTTTGAGGGAGTTGTTTTTCTAGTCTGGGGATCCTATTCTTCGAAGTTCACAATCTACTACTTATTCTCCAAAACAATGACGCATATATAAGAGTGATTTGTTTTCTATCTTTACCAGAAACACAAAGTTTGTGTTTTTCAATGAGTAGCTGAAGAAAGGCAAGACTTCCATGTCCCAAAATACCTTTAGCGATGAATTATTGTACAGAAAATGTTTGATAGTTGAATACGTCTTAGTTTAAATTTCCTTGTTTGCTTGTTAAGAAAAGCATCAAGTATCTTTGTCCAGAATTGTGTATGCAATTCCCACCAAAAGAAGCAGACCATTAACCAGGCTCACCATGTTATGTTGGACGCTGTCCTGTTGAAGGACAACTCATCAGAAGCAGACCATTAATCAGACTGACCATGTTATGTTGTACGCTGTCCTGTTGAAGAACAACTTATCATAATATTTGAAAATAATTGATTTTCTTTCCATCCACATGTGGGATAATTGACCGATAGCTGAAATTATAATTTCGTAATTATTTATTTTATCTGCATTCATTTTATGGTACCTGGGATTACAAAATCATGATGAAAAGTTCAGATGGCTTCCGCTGGTCTAATGTTTTGAGAAGATATGCTGGTCTCAGAAATACTTATATTAATTCATAACGTATGTTATAACATCAACTAGTTCTAACTTTAGCCAATATTATTAAAAAAAAATAATTACGTTACATATTCTATAAATGCAATGATCTGGGTAGAAATTACTGCTAAATATTAGTAAGTACAGAACAATAAACTTTGTTGAAAAATATTACGATTACAGTTACCTGATTAGAAACTACTGGTAAAATTTAAATAGCAAATGTAAAGACTCAGGTAGATATGAGCAGTCAGGTATTAAGTACTGGAAGTGAAACTAAGACAAAGGATGGTCAATTTCTCTTCCTTTTCAGATAATCTTGCAGACAATCATCAACCATTGCCCCACAAGGTTTAAATCTATCCGTGAAATCTACATTTGTGATACGGACTCTACTAAAATTCAAACGTTCCAGAGATTGGCAGAGAACATGTTTAGATCTCAATGCTTTTCCATTCCACTGGGACAAAATCTGACGTTTGGCAAAAGTAAGTGCATTTTATCCGCATTTAGAACTAAATAATAAGGTAATCAAAGAAATGGAACATATTTCATTTTGAGAAATTATAGTGTTGTTCAATCGTCGATCGTGGATTATGTTCCAATGGAAATCTTCAAATTAAGATGCGTTTAATAATTGATTCAGATACATAACTGGTGTGGTAAAATATGGTTATGTGTGTTCCATTTATGTGTTCTTATAAAATGCACAGGTTGATATGTTTCATCAACTCTCCGCTTGTATGAATACTAGAAACGCTAGTCTGACGACGAAGAACATGGAGAAGTTTGTAGCAAAGAGACGTAGAAGTACTATTAAGAGGACGTGATAAAAGTTTTAATTCTTTCGTTGATAAAAAGGTTTTCAAAACAAAACCAGTTTGTTTCAATATTATATTATTCATTAAAGCTAATTGGGTATAGGATAAATTCCGAGTCAGTTACCTCTTCAAATGAGATAATATCGACCTTTGATTGATTTATGCAGTGATTCCATGGAAGATGTTTAATATTAAGCAATATAATTTGTTTTATTCAGCACTTGCGCAGAATCCCAAAAAGAATCCCAGAGATGGGTGGCACACCATCGTTGAGAGGAGAGGTATTAGAAAAATACCTCTGCCGGATGGCAGAGAAATAATAATTGCTTGGGGAGACTTGGCCAGATTGTCGGACTGTACACCACCGTTAAAGGTAATAATTCCACTGAACGTCTATTTACCTCATGTTTAGCGAAAGTTTGGATGTCTTTGCATGTAAAGTATTCTTATCTTTTAAAATACTAAATGTCAGAGATTCAGAGTAGGAATGAAACATGCGGAGACACGTTATGTTTGTCGAGTTATTTTTTACTTTTTGACGCTTGTTTTGAGTGTTCACACTGTTAATGTGATATTATTATTTTTATTCTTTTGCCTGTGCTTGGTACACCCTTACCTTAAAAATATTTTCTTCTTTGTCTTATTTTTTAGGTTAATTTATCTTCTTTGTTTGCCGTTTGATAAGATAGCTTATTCAAGTGTTGTTGAATGGCATTATGCACATATAGGCTCGAATTAATACATTCATGTATTTTGCTTCAAGTTGGATCAGTAATCGAATTTTTATCATTTGCTAGAGTATTGAGTAAAGCATAGTATCTGCTGTAATAAAAACTTCTTATATTGGTCTCTGAGAAAATTCAACATCAGTAGTACCACAATGCTGCCTAATAATGACATCCAATACTTGGGAAATTGAGAATATTATAAGATGCATAGTCATCTTAAATATTTGTATTTTAGCCTCTGTAAATTTAAGCTGGCAAAGAATGGTATTGAATGGCTAACATACTTTATCACTGCTTGGCTGATATGAGCTTTCATTCGAAATTTTATGAAAAACAAATTTCAGAATCCTAGAGTAGTAAACCGAAATTGAATCAGCTCTACATCTTATGACATATATTTTGAAAGACTGGTGTAACTATAGTGTGAAACGGTACTCGATTTGGTATTTTGATCAAGTGTGTTTATTGTTTTATTAAAGCAAATTGAGGTTATTATATATTTTGATTCTGCCAGATAGGCGTTTGAAAACAGTATTTCTTAAACTGATGCTTTGAAATTAGTTGTCGTACGTGACTTCTGAACATTCACACATACTGTGAGTGGTTTTTGGGGCCCATGTGTGTGGGGGGGGATGCGGTGCAACCATGGAGGAATAGAAAGAGACACTCTAAACATGTTTTGTCCTACATCAGTAAAATGTAATAGCAGACCACTACGTGTCCCACACACACACACACACACACACACACACACGTGAAAAAAAAAATTTGCAGGCGCCCCTGCATGGGGTTAACGTTATTATGTCACCATGAAGGGAAGCTGATAAAATAAAGTCAGATGGACATCAACTGACTTAACGGGGGTCACGCACGTGACATACTGCATAGTATTACAACGAATAGTATCAATAATATAAGTATGTCAACAGCCATTGATCTAACACCAGAAGTAGATCGCTAAATTTTGCGTAAGCGCCAAAATAAATATAATATTTGGCGCAGGAGCAATGAAAGTTTTTAACCAGATACACAGAAGTATTTTGCACTCGTGGTTTTAACAAAAATTACCAAACAAATTTTTAAACATGCATTTTAGCAAAACACTGGATACTATAGATCAAATAACATGATAGAAATAATGGTCGAATATTTCACACTAGTCCACCTCATTATTGAAAATGGAAACAATAGGCGAACCGCTTAATATGGACTGGCCACCGATCGTAAGTGAAAATTGTGCTCATATGATCAGAGTCCATGAGACAAAACTGAGCAATGGCATATTTTGTATCCACCAAATTAGAGTCGGGAGGAGGGAGGTGTGACATTACTCCTCCCCCCACCCTCTCTCTCTCTCTCTCTCTCTCTCTCTCTCTCTCTCTCTCTCTCTTTTACACATACACAGTCACTATAGAGAGTTTATGAGATTAACTTCAACAGAGTTTGTGAAAGTTCTAGTACAGTACGCATAACTAAGCTTATAGCAAAGACATGCGTTGGAGTGTTCCTGAAAATGATATTTATACCACGTGCGACAGTCTTCCAAACTCTGCTGGTGCTATTATTGTTCTACTGAAGGCATCCTCATTTCCATGGAATTTCCATGGAATTAATTGGGTTTGGATTCGGCTTTCAGAGACATTTGTTATCACAGGAATTTTAGACGACGACTGTCATAATAGAGGAAAAAACAGAGCTTGAGACATATTTACAAAGATCAAAAGAAGAACATACTATGTTACAGCAAGAGAAAGAGAGAATGACGTTAATGAAAACAGAACTTCGCAAACTGGCAGTATGTTACAGCAAGAGAAAGAGAGAATGACGTTAATGAAAACAGAACTTCGCAAACTGGCAGTATGTTACAGCAAGAGAAAGAGAGAATGACGTTAATGAAAACAGAACTTCGCAAACTGGCAGTATGTTACAGCAAGAGAAAGAGAGAATGACGTTAATGAAAACAGAACTTCGCAAACTGGCAGTATGTTACAGCAAGAGAAAGAGAGAATGACGTTAATGAAAACAGAACTTCGCAAACTGTCAGTATGTTACAGAACATTGTGGCTGAGCTGAAACAACTGAGAGCGCTGAGTGGAACCTATTTGATTAAGCAGAAGAGGGAAAAATATCTACACTTCCAAAGACTTCCAAATCCTCCAGGACATTCACTGCAACCAATACGGTAGCAACAACAACGACAGCTGCTATGAGACTCGAACGCGGGAAAGGATTAAGACGCTTGCATCAGTTGATAGAAAGTCCATGACTTTGTCAAACCAAACGGTCATTTTAAGAGGTTCTACGCAGTCATTGCCAATTACAAAAAGGAAACCCCATCTCCAAACGTTGTGAATCGATAAATATTAATTATTTATTATTATTATTATTATTATTATTATTATTATTATTATTATTATTAAACAAATCAAGACAGTTTTTATTTTCCCTTGTGTTTTGGTATATTCTCATGAAATAGGAATCGCAATAAAAATTCAAAATATTTCACAAAATATGTATTTCTTTTTCTTTCTGTCTTGCAATAAATTTCTTAGAAGGAATGGGTTCTTCTGTTTGTTTTGAAATCTATTCGTTTTCCTCCTTGTTTCTTGCTTCGCTTTCCTCTGACGTTCTGGATGCTTTGAAGACCAATATCATTTCTATTGACTGACATCACAGGTATCTACTTTTGTCCATGACCTGCTTTTTCTTTCTTTTAACATAGTCGATATTCTGCGACCCAATGTCTTTTCCCTTAACAGATGTAACTACGACGAATCAAATCAACGGAGAGAAAACCCTTTTGTAACAAGCAGGACCGTATGTGGACCTCATGAAATGTACAGTATGTTAACCAATCACTTGAGGGTAAACTTTCAAAGTATATCGATGGGGCTAACATACTGTACATTTCATGAGGTCCACATACGGGATGGGATGTTCGTACCAGTTCGTAAGCCTTTCGATTTTTCCAAGAAAGGAAAGAAACGAAACCATGACCTATGTGTCATCTACTCGTCGATTGTGATCATCAGTGTTACACATTCAGCGCTCTGTCAAGGAACTGCAAGAACAGCTGGTTATCCACAGCAGAAAAACTGAAAAGACATGGGAATTTTGCGTGAACCTTCTCGTTGTTTACTTTCAATGTTCTCAAGTTACTGGCATTCACATTCCGAACTTTTGTGTCACTCATCGAGCTTGTCACGAATATATTTACGAACCATTATTTTATCACTGACGGAACTATAGCGTGCTCTCAGAATTAAGGGGTGAGAGTGAAACAATATTTTTTGGATCAAATGCTCATCTTAATGTTGTTCAATGAACCAAACATGACGACTGTGAGTGAAAGAAGTCGATGCGAGGAAAAGAATTCATCCTAAACGGCCTCATTGACACTTACCGAACTTACCTAAAGAATATATTCATAATTACGGAAAAATGTCAAGAGCATGCGACGCAGATTTGAAACGAAAATCAAGCATGACGGATCATTTATACTTGGACCTGTAGTTGAAGGACAAGTATTTGTTCAACAGCGAGGCTGTACGTCCGAGACTAATTCGGAAGAGCTCTACCTGCAAAGTGTCGAAGTCTTACCTTAAGAAGGAAGCGACATCAAGTGCACTCTGATCAGAAGCACAGTCAAGTATCCCATTCGACGAGTGGAAGTCAAATCTTCATCATTGCCACATGACTTCTCGTTCCTGATCAGAAAATATTGTTATTGTTGTCAAATCGATCGGCCTTGTCAAATAAAGAAGAAAAGTTGGAAGAGAACATATTGAAAGTGGGTATAAAGACTTGATAGACCATTCAATGCCTCGACTGTCTCAATAGGAGACGAAATTCAACAGAGTACCGATGCTTCCCGTTTCTCGACTTACTTGACAGACCCATTTAAAGAACAGGTAACGTGTGAAATCATTGTTCATCATTAACTATGAGAAGCAAATAAAAGGAATACCCAAGAACTTTATTGATTCCTGAAAAAGGATTCGTACACAATTCCCTGGAGTCTTGTGGTTTGTTCTAGAGATAAACTCCAAAATCCAAAGACGTTCAAGCTTATATTATTAACATAGATGACAGATCGGTCAGGAAATCATTGGAAGAGTGGAATATTTTGATTCCTGTGTGATTCCTGTGTGTTACCTCTTACCATTGACGAGATCACAAACTTTATGAGAAGAAACACTGTAACCATCCCATTCAATAATGTGCGATTATCAAGTATCAGATTCGATAATATTTAGACACAGTTGTGCCTGGTGCTTCGTATTTGAGGTCTTTGTTTTGTTTAGCATTTGAAATCGGGACGTATTAAAATGTGGATTTAGAAATTAAGTTGTTTTATTTAATGTGACTTTTTTTAAAAAAATGATCTGTTGGATGTATTTGCTTCTCTGTTTCCATATTTCTAAGCTTTATAAGGCATATATTTTCTTTCAAGTCCGCGTGTCTCCTCAAAGATGCGTTCCTTCAAGACTGCCTTCCGACTCTTAGGATTTTTACATTTTATGTCCACTAATATTTTAATCTACATCCACGCTTTTAGCATATTACGCATGCCGATTGTGTCAGTCATTGTCAATCCTGGAGATAGTAAAAAGCAAAATGAATGATCCAGCCAGTAAGAATCAGAAAGTTGAGTGAATCGTTGGCACCAAGGAGAGAGAAACTTCCTGGGCCGTGAAGGAGAGTTCTACTCAAACTCCAAACATTTTAATGGCGGTATAATCTCCTTCGGGATTGGGAAGCAGCTAATCAGAGATGTGGTACAGGAAGAGACTGGCAAAATCAATAGGTTTTGAGTTGAAGACAAAAGACGCAAACAGGAGAAGGGACAATAACGACGTTCTGAACACTTAGAATGGGTTCAGGGAAAGCCCGACAAAAACAAGCCACTAACAGCAACAGCAGCAGCCATCTGACTACCGAATCTCACAAGTGGAGCATTGGGAGGCAGATAAGCCTAATTTTAGGCTCTTTGTCTCTTTCGCGAGATGGAACGCCAAACGTTCGGAAATATGTTTCCCTGCTACAGAACCAGGCTTCCAAGTTGTCCTGCATGCCGATGAGAAAATCGGTCCAGGACACACACACACACACACACACACACACACACACACACACACACACACCATTCAAATATTCTTTTCTCTCTAGATACAGAGACCCCGCTCTCTACTGGTGTTTGTTTACATGTATGTGCATGGGTAAACTATGTCTAACAAATTTTACTTTTTTAATAAAATGTAAATAAAACATTACTTTTAACAAAATGCACATGTGCAATGTTTTCATTGTGTACGCGCGTAAAACTATAGATTTGTTCGTTGTTTTCTTTTTGTCATTGCGCATACGGAAAACAAACTATAACAGCACATGAGGACACGAAGTTTTCCTGGACTTATAGGTGGCGCTCTACAGTTTTGTGTTTTGCATAGAGTTAGATTTTTAAAGAAAAAGAATATCACCAATTTTCCTAGCTGGTTATACTTACTATTAAAAAAGACCTTGTGTATCTTAAGTACTGTTCCAAGAACTTTTAATACCTTTCATTTTAGTGTATGATTGATGGGTGTAATATGGGTTATAGAGTAAACATCTTAGCCTTACTTCAGATGTGCACTTTAAAAAAAAATTGCTTGCTCCGCTTGGTCATTTTCATTTCCTGGACTTAAGAGGTAAAATTTGTTTAAAAAGAGCCAATAACATTTTTACATTTTATATATTTGGTAATTCATTTCATTGCACTTTCAGAAGCTAGTATTTTCTAGTCTAGCACAATTAATTTTCCCTATTTTAAATCTGCTAAAGACATTGTACCTTAGACCAATTCAGGCTGACCTTTATAGCACAAGGGAGCATTCATATTAGTTGGCTGTGTGCTTAGATCATGTCCAATTTCCACAAGCACAATATCCAAAGAAATTTCAACCACAGTATATGAAAGCAACATAGAGGTATACCAACATTCTCTTCATTGTGCATGTTGCAAACGTAAACAACTTCATCTTACACCGGCAACTCTCTCAGAGGTTCATAACATTTGTAGAGGGCCCCATTTTAAGAAACCTTGCATGCACATGCCCAAACTTAAAAATATAATCGCTGCCATAGGATCACGACCATTTACCTTTCTTGACAAAGAATAAAAAGAAAAGGCGAGATAAGAAATCATGGAGGGGGGGGGGACATAAAAGGTATTCCTCATTCTTCTGTACAAGGGATGGGATTTGTCAAACTGGAGGCTTTGCAGAGTAACGTTTCTACATGAAAGCTTAGACCCCTACCTATCATGCTGAAAAGAGCTTCGAAAACGTCTGTATTGTGCAGCTGATTTCTTCTTCGTGTGCTAACCAGCGCCAAAACATACAGAAACGTGTAATATACAATTATAATTTTCTTTGTTTTCTCAATTTCAGCGTCTCCTGTGTGCATCGTGTCCATTGGTGTACTATAATTATGCCCTATAACGGCTTAAGAGATGAAAGCGGCGAATTGTCAAATGTATGACTAAATTACACATACAAACATCAAATTTCTAATCATAAGAGTGTATACATGCATTCTGATTTTGATGGGGTAAGTATATATATATATATATATATATATATATATATATATATATATATATATATATATATATATATACTAAACTGAAATAATGTAAACTACAAATTCACTGATTTTGATGCAGCAAGTTAAGGAACACCTAAAAGCGTTTAAGGTGAGATTGAATGTGATGACTGATGACGTTTACGATTGAGTTCCACATGAACCATACGTCAATGGTTTCATAAAACGGGATGCAGCACAAGCTGTAAAGCCTTTGACAACCAATCTTCGCTAGACAAGGTTCCGATATAATAACTCTATCTACACCTTGGCGTATATTTCCTTGCCTCGTGTCTGTGAATTTCATTAAATGCGGCGGCAAAGCCACAGCATCGAATCAAACTAAGTTATTCAGATTTGAACACTGTTCCTACATAATCGATTCAAGGAGAGTACACAACTTGAATGGACTGATATACAAGCAATTTTCACTGATAAATATGCAATTTCCACTACCGGTTCGTGTTTGTACAATACCTTTCACATTCACCTTATGCTTCGTTGTTAAACTCACAAAGTATCCTTTTGAAGTTAATTGCCTCCGCCAGTTTCGGCGGATGTTTAATGCACCGCTGCTACACGCTATTGGTTAGTTGGCATTACATACTAAGGGAGGCATCTCATAAAATTCAACAGATGTAGATGGGACAAAGCATTATTCGTTTGATCCGCCAAGGTGTAGATAGGGTTATTATATCGAAACCTTGGTTATCAAAGATGTTGACAACCAGGTTACAGAAAGATGTGTTCTCAAAAAAATAGTCTGGCATATCATTTTTCATCTCCCTAATTCCACCCAACACCCGTCCCAGACTTTTACAAAAATAGAAACCAGTCAAGTCAAAAACATTAAATTGCTTTTATCTCTACATTAACATACCACAGTAGTGAAGGGGGACGATATAGGGTCAATGGGAAAATACATTACAGACCCACCCACCCCGGGACGATATGGCGTCAAGATTTATAGCGTCAAGGGGAATGAACATTACAAGACCCCCTGGGACGATATGGCGTCAAGATTTATAGCGACAAGGAGAATGAGCATGACAAGACCCCCTGGGCCACTATAGCGACTAGACAAAAGGTTGAATACGCACTACTCAAGGTAGGGACAAATACAGTAGAGACATAGACATAGACAAACAAAGACACACAAATAGGGCAAAGTTTGAATAAATCTTTTCGAGGCAATGGAGTGGCCCTGAAAAGGGCTTTTGGGTTCTACTTCTTCTATTTTCTCCAGTTCTTCCACCAGCTCCTCACTTTCTCTATGATTCCTTTTTTCTTCTTTTCCTGCTCTGGCATCAATTTAGGATGTCCCATGGATCTAAATTTTTTCTTGCACCTTCATCCAGTTTTAATTCAGTCTCTCAAATTCCTCTCTTTTCTTTCTGTTTTCTTTGTCCTTTTTCTCCTTAGTACAGGTATCTTTGATCTTCCTCACCTCTTCTTCCATCACCTTACTCATTATTTCTTCAGCTTTCTTTAATTGGTTTAATCCCCACTGGACAAAAGACCACTCTGCGAAATTCGCTATGTCTTGCAAAAAGCACCTCACTTTGATGCACTATCAAGGGCCTGCTTTAATGTTCCCACTCTTACATACTTAGGCTGGATGAAACCTCTTAATTTCTCCACTTCCTCCCCTATCATACCTTTCACTAGATCCCTGGCTACTTTCAGGCTGGTGACTTGACTTGTCGCAAAGTCATTGGTAACTGGATACCTCCATTCCTGTTCAAGCCTTTCCACCACATATGCTGCATCCACCATCCAATACCAACTGTCTTTTAATTCTTTGAACATTTTTTAGTGTGTTCACTAGTCAACGCTAGGTAGCTAGATTGACGACCGCTTCGCTTTATATACTTGAAGCACAGACGTGAACGAAAACATCCCTTACACTCACATCACATATTATATACTATCCGCACAGAAGGGGAGGAATAAAAAAAACCCACCATATCTACTATCCAAAACCTCAATATCCACTATCCACACAGAAGGGAAGAGAAGGAAAAAAAAACACACCATATCTACTCTCCAAAATCCTAATATCTACTATCCACACAGAAGGGAAGAGAAGAAAAAACACACCATATCTACTATCCAAAACCCCAATATCTACTATCCACACAGAAGAGAAGAGAAGAAAAAACACACCATATCTACTATCAAAAACCCCAATATCTACTATCCACACAGACAAGAAGAAAGAAGAAAACACACACCATATCTACTATCAAAACCCCCAATATCTACCATCCACACAGAACGGGAGGAAGAAAAAACACCATATCTACTGCATTTGGAGTTCAAGAAATTTGCTTATCCTGCTGATGTTCTCTCGTTGACGATGAGTAGCCAGACTGTACTGTACTGTAGGAATTATAGTCGTTTATGCACTATGTGCCTTACGACTGTGGGTCCAAGGCTGGACCAGAGGCCCCAATTGGGGCACTCCAGGCCCAAGGCTGGGCATAACCTCTGAAGAGGGGCACTCGGCCATGGCTGGATGCCGCCCTCGGGTGGGCGACACTGCTCCCCTAAAGAGGCACTTAGCCCCGAGCTGGGCTTTGACCATCGCTTGTCCGATAGACCTCTGACCTTTGATATTCAGTCGACATCCAAGCGGCAGACAGCTGGCGAAGAAAGGAGGAAAAAGCCCGGAAAAAGCGCGACAAAACGCCACAGAAGAGCCCCAGCGACAGCCACACAGGGCACACCAAGCCCGGCAACCAGGCGCCCCGACCTAACGGCAAGGTCGGGTTTAATGTCACATCAAGTCCAGTTATGCTAATGGACTTCCTTATACCAATGTTGTGTGAGCCACTCATTCAATTGGTAAAGCACTCATTTGAGTTTTAATTTTGTTGCATTGGGTATTATTGGTGATTATTGTTGAATATGAATTTTGCGTACATAGTGTACTTATCCGTTTTCCGAAAATTGTACCAATCCGGGGAAGGTTTACCCTTCCATTTGTATTATCTTAATTAGGTGACTATGTAGGTTTTGTTTTTTGAAGAAGAGGCGGTATCGTAAGGATCATGTTTGTTTTGGTAGCGGGCCTTCATGAACCAAATTGAAGACCCTCGGTTTCTTTTCCTTTAACTGGGGTCCATATGAGCTGGGTACTGCAATACCTCCTTCTTTCGAGGAGTAATTGCAACTCGATATGGATGCGCTGTGTTTGTCCGATAGGGTTTTATGGGGCAGCAGTTAGAGCTTCCTGGACTGCCCCTTGCCTTTGAGTTTGTCCGAGGGAATGCTATGCTTGTCCGGTGGGGTTGGGGGATTGTGTGGCAGCAGGAAGGCCCACCTGGACTGCCACTTGCCTTTGTTATTGTCCGCTCGTTTGTCCGGTTTTCGCTATGCTTGTCCGGGTATGCCATGCTTGTCCGGTGGGGGTGGCTGGGGATTTGTGGGGCAGCAGATAGTGCGACCTGGACTGCCCCTTGCTTTGATGGTTGTCTGGCAATTTGAGTTATGTAGTTATAATCTTTTCAGATTGGCAAGTTAGTTATAATCTTTTCAGATAGGCAAGTTGTCAATCTTTTCAGATTGGCAGATGTTGATATCTTCTGTAGTGGTTAGCTGCGATCGAGTGAAAATGTGCATCTTTTCTCTGCACAATTTTTCTTTTCTGTTCTCGATTGCTGGTAGGTTCCAATGGTTGGTCCGTTGTGGCAAGTTGTTGAGCTTTGCTGCAGTTGTTCTGTGTAGTAGTGTCCGTCTGTATTAGTAATGTTTCCCCCTTTTTTTTTTTTTTTTTTTTTTTTTTTTTTTTTTTTTTTTTTTTTTTTTTTTTTTTTTTTTTAATTAATTAAATATGTGGGGTTTTTTATTTTGTTGGTTTATGTTTTCCTCTTTATTATTTAATTATTTCATAAGTGAAATGGGGTTGTTTAAGTATAAGGGATTGAGTTATTTTATTATTTGATTTAATTCTACGATGTATTCTGCATTGTGTTTGACCGTATATATCCTCTAACCTTGTGTTTAAAAACCGCTTCTATAACGTTGTTTTTGTACGTCCTTAGCGCTGTTCTACGGCTAGTACTTTTAGTGTAGCCAGACTGTCGAACGCGCTGATTTATATCCCTGTAGCACGGACGTGAAGGAAAACATCCCCTTAGACCAAAATATACAATACCCATATTACCATCACATGAAACGTGCGGACCTAAAAGAAACACGTTGACTTTTTTACTTACAAACACAGACATACATTATCTGACAAGACAGAGAAACGAAGTGTGGATAGGTACACTTCTAATTTTGTTTGACATAAAACAGAGACACGAACTGCTTATGGACACACTTCTATTTTTTTAAACATAAACACACAACTTTTTGACAACTTATTTAGTATGTATTTTCTAGAGTGTTGGGGTAGCCCTGAAAAGGGCTGTTGTGTTGACGGGGAGGTATGACAACCATTTATCGTCTAAGGTTGCGTTCCCGTCTGGCGGCAGGCTTTCCCACATAATACGGTCTGCTTCTGCGGAAAGAGAAGGAAAACTTTCGTGTGTACACGGCAGTCGACAAAGCCTCTGTCTGGCTCCTACTGTTGTTGCTGCTGTTCTTGCTGTTCTCTCTGCTGCTTCTGAAGTCTGTACTTCTCTGTCCAATCTTCATGCTCTTTTTTGATTTCCTCTCAATCAGGAATTGGGCTATTGTTAACACCCTGATATTCTCTATTTCATCAGGATTTGGTATCACGTTTTGCCTAACACGGTGTAAATTCATGTCAGCTTCGTTCAGCTTGGCTATTCTTGAAGGCATCTTCGTAGGTTGACGAGTCAACCATGGATGGCCAGACTGGAGACTTCCCCGCTTTATATGTCTCAAACGCGGACGCGATAGGAAACATCCGTACTGAGTTTTTGTTGGGTCGGAACGCTATGATAGCTAATTTCAAGGTGAGAGATAGAAAGAAGTCAAAGAGCATTTATAATGATAAAAGTTTTTGAAAACAAACGTCAGACACATTTTTTCAAAACACAACATTTTTTATTCAGCAAACAACTAACAACTAACAACTTTTTTGACAAGTTGATAACGTAGTGAAGTCAAGTTAGATTTCCACTGATGCAAGTCATGAGGCCATTGATGTACACTACGTTTCCTAGCTAAAGAAAAAGATAGCCATAACGGTCACAAAACCATCGATCTACTTTCTCATCGTTTCTAGAAGAGTTACGATCAAAATAAGTCACTAAATGTTCTAAAGAATATCCAAGATTACGTTGATGAAGAAAATACACACAATATTGTCCACACACCATGGAATCAGTGCTTTATAATTTCACATTATTGAATCGTGTCGTCTGGGAATTTCTTCTCATAAAAAAAGTCGATGATGTCTTCCAATGGTGGTAATCCATACGAATCAAAATACTCCACACAACCCTCTATCGGGAAGTAGACGGCTACCCAGTGGGTGACTGTCATCCGTGTTGATGACATAAGCTTGATAGTTTTGAGGTTTCTGATGAGATAGTTCATCTGTAGCACACACGACAGGATTCCAAGAAGCAGTGTACGAACTGTTGTTCAAAATGTAATAAAGTTCCCAGGTATCCATTTTTTTGTTTTGCTGTTTCTTTTTGTTTATTTCACAAGTAATGATAAATCATCAATTCAATTCTGACTTTTTCTTTGAAAATCTCTGTCACGTAACCGTTTCTTTGCTTCCTCTCCTCATTCTGGGCTAAGACAGCTTCGATGCGATAGATCTCTGGAGTAGACAATGGAGGGGAGGAATGATCGCGCAAGTCTTTATACCATTGATGCAACACTGATTCTTCCGAGATGAGACTGCAAGCGTCGTCCCGATACTCGTCCAATTTTTCTTCTTGACTCATCATCAGACATTTATCGTGTTGCATTTGACTGGGATGATCGTTTTGAAATCCATAGCAATCTTTCTTGGTCAATTCGGTAATTTTATCTGCCAGCCGTTTGGCAAAACAGGACACTAAATATTGTTCTTGTTCTGGCCATCTGGACATCACCACCACGTTCTCTTCATCTTTGCCTTGGGGTTCTGCTTCCGCGGTATCCTCCCATTCCATTTCCAAAGATTCTCTACCATTCAAAGAGGGATAAGAGCCTTCCATGGCTTCTAATAGTCTAGAATGACTTCTCTCAAACTGTTGATTTCTATGGTAGTATCGAATTCGGCAAACACGATGACGTTCACTGTTTCCTTCAGCGGTCCTTTAAACTGAAGTTCCACACGAATCTGGCCGGATTTTATAGGGTAGAAATGTCCCTCGTCACTGCCGTGGTCTGGAGTGAAATCAAAGACCCACAAAGTGTAACCTCCTGCATAATCATCGTACGTAATACCGTGACTGTTGTTGGTCCCTAACTGTCCCGTGGCTTCGTACAGGGACAAGTACGATCTCAAGTAATTCTTCTGTTCAAAGTCAGGTTCGAAGGGTCTGGTACACAAGGTATTGCCATCTCGACTGCCTTCTATCTTGGACACGCCAAAGTGCTGGAAGTCGAAAAGATTTTCCTCGTAGGCTCCGTTGAAGGCTGAATTTTTGACGATGCCAATGATTAAACGTTTGGTAACTGTCCTTGGAACAGATGATCTTCGATCATGGATCGCTGTCCAGCGGCAATGGTGAAAGTTTTCACTTCCACGCGTCGAATCGGATACTTGGCGGTCGTTCTGATCAAAGTGTGACTTATGTCATTTCCCGCTTTAGGTAACACTTCCACGCGTCGTACGAAAGTCGGGCTTCTTGGATTTCAGTTTTGTAACAAGTATCTTTTGCAGCCATCAAATGGAAAGCGGGACTACTGCGATTCAGTCTCAGACGGACACCCACGCCGTTCAGCAAATACTTCTCTTGCAACCACATGTCCAAATGCAAGCGATCCATCAGATCTAAACTACGGCTTTCAGCAATTTTGCTTTTACGGTCTTTAAACCCCACATTGTGGTTATCTAGGATATGGAATTTGCCCGGCTTATCAGGTTTCCATACCACGCAGACATCCAGATGGGTGTTTTTTGGTTTCTTTTCCATACGTCAAGAGATTTTCCAGGCATGCTTGGTAAGGATAAGTATGCAAGCTACTGCTAATCAGTTTGTTATTCAAGTACAAATCCACCGAGGTGAACAAAGAATGCATGAAATTGCTGACTGGGGCTGCTACCTCATCGGTCTCTAGGGTGGTATCGTCCGTGTCGGGTACTTTGACTTTCAAGTACAAGTAACTGCTATTCAGATCGATGTAAGCATCGGGCTGTCTTTTGATTTCAAATTTGATGGGGGCTGATCCTGAGGCCTTGCCAGTGGAGACGTGATGAAATTCTACACATTGGGATTCTTGCATCATCATCATGGTGGGTGGCATGGCTAACAGATCCAGTTCCGACTTGAAACAGATGCAAGACTCTCGGTGCATCATTTTCTTTCTTTCGCTCTCTGATTTTTAATAATCAAAAATGTCTAAGTCTTGGACGGATCTTCTTTTCTTAGTCTTTCTAGCTCTGGGGTTGTAAAGTCCTCTGAAGGGGTGTCTTCGTCGTCGTCTCTTTCTGCCTTATCCTTGCTGTGACGCTAGGGAAGCAGGAATGCCTGACTAGTCAGCGTCCTGGGCATTTATAGGAGTTTCTCGTCGGCCCAAAATGTCTTTGCCCGTTTGAAGCAATACATTTCTGCCTGCTCTCAAGAAAGGTTCTTTGGGATTTTGTTTGTCAATGATGACATTTTGGAGAAATTCTTTGACTGGCGTCAACGCGGCACCTTTCAAGGCGGGCAATCCCCCTGTCACCATCGGTTTCAAAGCAGGAGCATCCGAACGAAAGGCCGATTTCAACATATCTCCTAAACCATGTCCTCGCTGTCGAGCGATGCTTCGGTACACTGGATACATGACTTACGAGTGGTTAGAGAATCGTTTTCGAAAATGGAGTTTCGCTGTGACTTTCCCTTTGGTGAATGGAATATTTTGTCCCAGATCTCCTTTTATAGTAATGCTGACAGTGTCGAAATACGACTTGCTGACGAGCAAATATTGAGGATGTACAAATTCGCGGTGAATGTGATTGGTGTTTCCACTTTCCTGGTCAGTGCTCATGGCAGAATCCACTTTGAAAGGAATGACACACAGTAACGGTACAGAGGAGTGTCCCACCACGTTGTACACCACCACATCGGAGTACACAAAGATCAAATTCAGTCCTTCGTTACGTTCTACAGGGGAAGGAAAAAAACTTGTAAAATTGAGTATTGCTGTTGATTTTTGGGTCAAAATTCGGAGCAATTTTTGTGTCTCCACTTAAAATTTCAAACAAGTCACGATTAAAACTGATGGACAAAGTTTGGTTATCCTTAAATCTCATCATTAGGCGAGGAGTCACTTTATGGTACTCAAGGGTGACACTTTTTGGGGCTTTCTCCAAGGCTCTGCCAAACGTGTCCTCGAACCTGGAAGTAATTGTGTCCACCAAATGTTGACCGCTAAAATGATAGCCTGCCGAAATATTCAACGTGTAGAGGGTGAATGATTGATTGTTTGCTGTATTTTTGAAACCTGAAAACCCGATTTCATTCATGACATGTTGCAGTTGATCGCTCAAGATTTCGACCTCAAAGGTATTTTGCTTTTCAGCGATGTTTTGGATTTGTGTTGGGTGAATCAGTTCCAAGAAAACCACTTCCCAATTCGTTTCGTGATCCAACTGGATAGCCTGAGGTAATTTGGCCGTTTAACAGCATAAGGTGTTCTTGGGAAACACCTCAATGAAACTGTCACACGGTAACGTTAAGTGAAATTGGAGTTCTACTGTCCGAGGGGTCGCTGGAGGTCAGAGGAGTGTTTAAAAGAGGATTGTTGTGATTGTTATGGTGACTGTTGGAAGGGTGACTGACGTTGGACGCAAGGCTCCCGTTGTTACCGTTAGAAGAGTATTTCAGGGAAGGATTGGGAAGAAGGTAACTGATGCAACGGCTGAGTAAAATGGTCCACAATTGTTTGTCTCCTTGATGCAAACTCAAATTGGCAATGGCAGCACCGATGACACAATACACCACAAAGATTTGGCAGAAAAAGACGATTTGCGTTTTAGGCACACGTTTCTGCACCACACCCACAAGGGTTGCTTTTGTAGATCTTGCTGAGAAGAACTGGGGCAGGAGTGGTCACTGCTGTGGTGGTAGAGGTTGCGGCCGTGTTGAAGGGCATGAAGGTCACTTCTTTTTATAGTCGATGACTTGCGAATTTCCGATCCAAGAGTCAAAACTTGGAGAATATCCTTTCCAACGTACTTTAACTTCTTTGACACGTCGTTTTCCCACCTTTCGGGTTCGTCAATCGATATGCTTTCAATGTCGTACACTTCGTCGTCTTTTTTGGTCACACGTTGTAACTCGAGCAAGTAAAAGGTTCCTTTTAACACTTCCACGTTCATGTCTTCCAATTTATAGACGGCAGGATGTCGGCCACGCACTCGTTCAGTGACACGAAGCAATTCGGTGGTCCATTTGGGCAAGTAACCTTTGTCGAAAGTGTATTTCGTTTTGCCAATGCGCACCCAATCTCCTACTACCAACACTCCACCTTTCTTGGGGACAGTCACCGTCGGGACGTACGAAACAGGCGCTCGAAGACGGTCACTTCGTTGTCGGGAGTCACTTCTAGGGGTGCACGTCCGATGCTCCGATGGTAAGATTGGTTGAACGCTTGAACTAGGTGCGGTAAGACGTCGATGTACTTGAGAGTGTATTGATGCTTAAAATATTTTCACATCCATTCTTTCAGGGTACGTTGAAAACGTTCCACGATGCTGGCTTTGGTTTTGGAATTCTCGGTAAGAAAAAATGAATGTCGATTTGCCATCGAAGAGGGTGACGACCGCTTTGTTTCAACACCAGTTTGAGGGCTCCCACTAACTAATTGCTCGATTTGGAAGTCAGTGGCACAACCCAAGCAAATTTGGAAAAGAGGTCGATGACACAGAACAAATATTTGTAACCACGATTGTAGTTAGCCAAATGAGAGACATCGGCTAAATCGAATTGCCATTGATGATCGATGCCCTCCACTCGGGTGCGACTTGTGGAAAGTTTTCGTCGAATGGGTTTGTGTAAGGTGTACGTTCCTTGTTCTTGTAACCATCGTTGCACTTGAGGTAAACGGACACTCTTCAGTCGACTTTTGGCAGCACGATACAGTTTCTGAACTCCTCCGTATCCCGCAGGATGGCATGGATCGTGGTAAATGCTGCCTAACACCTTCTCCATTTTTTAATAAGTTATCCACTATTTTCTCATGATACTCTGAACGGGACGAGGGTGTGGTTTAGAAACGGCTTTACATGTCCGATGTGCCACGGGAGTAGAAGTCGAAGGTAGTGGTGGTGGTGGCGATAATGGGATGGCTTTGGTTTTCTTGTCTTTTTTCACTTCTGGTTTCCCTTCTTTCTTCTTGACTTCTGTCGAAGGAGGAGTGGACATCATCTTTTTAACCCAAGCTTTAAGTTCTTCTCGTTGGGGTGTAGGGGAAGGGGTCAACAAGGACGCTGCAATCTTACTAGGAATGGGAGTTGCTGACGGTGTTTGAAATACTTCTCTTGCCTCTTCTTCCTCACGGATCCGTGGGGCTGCGTCTCTCTTGACCGCTGGGGGTGGTGACGGTGGTGGTGGTGATGGTAATGGACGTATCGTCAGGGTCTTAAAATCTTTCAGAGTTGGTAGAGCTGTTTTGTCTAAAGCTTTCTAGTGAAAGAGTTGTAGTCGTTGCAACAGTTGACCGTACCGTTGAGAATTTTCCGTTTCTGACAAATCGCTGCGATCCATCAACGATTGCAATTCGTGTTGTAACTGGGACATTTCTGTCAAATGAGGATTGAGCGGTAAATGCGGTGTCCGTTGTTCTTGCAAACGATGATATTCCATCCATCGTTTATAAGGTACTAAATCCAGTTATCGTCCTTCCATCGGATTTCAATGGTCACGTCTGAGATTTTTTAACTCCAGAGGTCCCTTTTATTTTCTTGACCCTTTTATCCTGGAGATATGGCGAAAAAACACTTCCCAGGAGTCCCAACGTGGGTCCTACTATTGCTTCGGCAAGAAGTCCTAGCAGGGGGTAACTTCCTCCATGTTGCACCAACATCTTTTTCTTTTGATGAATGGGTATATTTTCTGTTGGACCATTTGGCGAAGAACGTGTCGATGTTTGGCTAAGCATTCTTCCTGGTGTTTAGACAAAGGTATCGTTCCTTTCAAGGCATTCAGACAACATTCGCACACGGTATCGATGACGTTTTTGGAAGCTGTTTGAATGAGGGGTTTTTATTGGCATGGGTGGAGAAGCTTTGGACAGGACGGACATGTCCCAATGTTTGACTAAATGAGGAGGCAGTCCTTTCCTTTTATTTCCTTTGGGGGTAGAAGAAGGATGTATCTTGGGGGGGGTGACATCTTGGTTTGTTTGTTAGCTGGTTTCCTGGCACACACCTAAAATACACTAACGTCGATGCCTTGGCACACGGCCTTTTATCCATTTTTTGGGACTATCGCTTCTTCAAAAAGGTGACGATTTGTTTTCCAAAATCGCCAAAGAATCCTTTGGTTGCTTCTCCTTTTCTTTGGACGAGTGTGTCTTTTCTGGGGGTGACGTCGAATCATCGCTAAGTGTTTTGTCGGATGACGTGACTGTCTTTTTCCTTTTCCTTTTCCTTTCTGGACAGGAGAACAACGATGGCAGTGGTTTGCATTTCTTTGAGGGGATATCTTTGGTCCACAAAATACACTGACGTCTCAGGCTTGACACGCGTTCTTTTATCTTACTTTTTGGAGCTTGTAATCTATCTTTATGGCAAAATCATTTAGTAACTTATCCATTAAAAAGAAAACTCCTCACCTTTGGTTCCTACTCTTTTTCTTTGGATGCGTGTGTCTCTTCTGGGGATGACGTTGATGCTTGACTAAGCGATTTTTCGGATGACGCGACTGGCCTTTTCTTTTTCCTTTTCGTTTTTGGACAGGACAACTACGATGGTAGTGGTGTGCACTTCTTTGATTGGACATCTTTTTGGTTCAGGAGCAAAACAAAATTCACTGAAGTCCATGGGATGACATACGTCCTTTTATCTTATTTGTCTGATAAGGTTTGACAAAAAAAATCCTCCCTTTCGGTTGCTCCTCTTCTTCTTTGATCGACTGCGTCTTTTCAGGGGTAGACGTCGATGCTTGACTAAGCGTGTTCTCGGATGACATGACTGTCCTTTTCTTTTTCCTTTTCCTTTTTGGACAGAAGAACGACGATGGTGACGGTGTGCACTTCTTTGAGGAGACATCTTTAGGCGTTCAGGAGCACAAAAACACTGAGCCTATCGTTTACCTCAGGTCTTTATTATACTTGAATGCGTCGCACTGATTGTCTTTACGTCGTATCAACTTGATGACAGGCATCACTCGACGTTGAGCGGTTCGCAACGGATTCAATCGGGTCAGTTCTTGCTTGGACAAATCCAGTAAACTCTGTAACATGCCCGATCTCTCTTGGACTTTGATTTTGGGGGCAGGTACTTTGTGAGCAGCGGTCACTGCCGCTAAAGACGAATAGGGTGTCAACGCTGGAGGAAAGGTTCTTCGGGACGCGGGTTTCCATTGTTTCATCCAATTAGGAAGAACAAATGTCAAATTGGGTTTTGCAGTCATCACCAGCAATGGAGAAGTGGAAGTAGCTGACGCTACTGGAGACGCGGTCACCGTTGCGGCAGATCGTGGTTTGCGAATGTAAGGTTGCGTCCTGCCTGCAGTACCTCTCTTGCGGGTAGAAGCTGTTTTCTGACGTCTTTTCAGGGGACTTTTCTTTTTCTGTGGCTGTGACCTGGTCTTAACACCGTTGCTCTTTTCTCTTCTGGGTACGTTGGGGAGTGGCTTTTTGCATCGATAGGACTTTGGGAGCGTTAGGATCCCATTTTAAGAGGGAGCGAATGATGACACCTTATAGAGAACCGCTACATCCAGGTTTCAAAATGATTTGGTTTTGGTTTGAATGTTAACGCTTGGATCGGCCAGTTGAGTCAAGGCTACTTTGTTTCTCTCAAAAAAGGGTTTGGACTGATGTGGAATGTGAATGATGCCTTGCAGTAATTGACGTGCTGTCACCGTAAACCATCGTAAGACTTCTTTGAGACTAGCTTCTAAGACACGAGCACGTACGGGTGGATTTTTTTGCGACTGATGCCGTTCAAGGCACGAATCAATTTGACGGGAAGATGAGACTGAAGGGACGTCATGTTGACCCTGTGTGAGACAGACCCAAAGTGACCGAGGTTTTTATATACTTTTTTTTTGGTTGATGTTGTTGTTAAGTCGACGACGGGGGCGTGTACACGACAGGCTCTCCGTCTTGGCACGAGTGGTGAAACCGATGGGTACGAAATCGCAAATAATCGGGGATGGTGGGTTTTAAATCCTCGAGTACATAGGCGTTTGGTGTTTGAGTGGCATCATCGTACGCATGAGTCAGCCATGGTGTTCCCAACTGTTTGGCTAACACTTGCACTTGCGATTTATCTCTAGGGCTTTTAAACAAGACCACGAAATGAGCATTGAGACTGAAGGGGCGATGGGCTTTACTTTGTTGAAACAAAGTTTGGGTGATGTAAATGGCACTGGCATTAAGATGATGCCCTTTGCGCGTAAACCACAGTTTCATTTCTTCTTCGTCTTCTCCTAACATGTCGTCGAAGATGACCAGATGTGTTTGACAGGAGTCAAACACGATCCCGTCGTCTTCGCGAGGAATACCTTCCATAAACACGATGGAATCGCCTTGACTTTCTCTCAGAAGGCTGTACGCCGATTGATACTCTTTGTAACAGCACACGATCCGTTGAGGTGGACGATCAATCAAATGATGATTATGTTCGATCAAACGTTTGACAAATTCGGTTTTGCCTGAACCGCTGGGTGCGGCCTTTAACATGTTAAAGGGTTGTCGAAGATACAAGGCCTCCCAACTGGCACGATCTAAGTTTTCGTCGATGACTTTGAAAGTGGAGGAATAGGGAGCAGAGACAGTAGAGGTAGCCATAGTAGTGTAGGGAATGTCAGTTTTGACACGAAGACAGACAATACAAGAGTTTTTATACTTTTTTCAGGACATGTTTATTGCAGGATAAAATGGAACAACACAAAAGACAAAAATACATAAAAGCCAAATGGTTAAGTACATGGATAAAAGACACATCAAAACGATCATAGTGGAATATAAACAAGTCTCTGTACAATATTTTTGGTGACCATGATGTGTTGTCCTAGGGACAGTGTGTCATGTTCGTAGAGTCTCTACACTTAGCACAGTCACACAGAGAACCTCCCGGAATGGCCTTTCGGGAATGTCGATGACGGTCCTGTCCTGAAGGGAGTGGTTTTCCTCGGTGACGGGTTCTTCTTCTGGTACCGTCACTAACACAAGTTTAAAAGTTACTTTTTCACTGAACGTTTGAAGTCAGGATTACAAATCTTGGGCATAGTGTGCCACTTCTTTTGTCCAATCCTCGAAGCCCAAACTTTTCCAGTCACGTACATCTTTCCAGTGAGGGTGTAAGTCACAAGCTAAACACACATCGTCGTACACATCTTCAGTACCTAAAAGTTGACGAATCTTGTATTCCCGTAGAGGTCGAGAAATATCGAGATGAAAGCGCAAAGCTTTTAATAGAATGAGTCTCTCGTGTACATTTAAAAGGACCACTTTCATGTTTTTGGGTCTCATGTACTCTTCGTAAAGAGTTCACATGGAATCGGCTGGTAAACAAAATCCCAGAAAGCAAGTCACTAAGACAAACACCACACGTCGATCCCAATACAATGGACACAGTTCTTGTAATAGGTGATGGTCATCCTTCACCGTTTGAATACTGTCATTGATTTCCTTCCACAGAATCCGTTGTATCACGAATGATAAAGTGCGTGGCATGGTAGTCAGTTTTTATACCTCCTACAGCGAAAGTAAGGGACGTAGTTAGTACTTTCTGACCACATCCATTCAGGGTAACGGTTAAGAATGGTAATAAAATCTTCTGATGTAAACGGTCTAAAGCGGAATAATCGGATGAACGTAGACTTGATCCAGGGAAATCTGACTTGTTTGTTGACTTTTATCAATTTCCTCTTGTGAACTTCTCGACATAAAAGTTCCTAAGTCACCAATTGAGATTTTGCTCTGCAAGTCCCTGCCAAATTTTATTTTAGACCTTCTCTTGCAACTCGCTTGGTAATATTTGAATATTATTTTTTAAATGGGCTTTAAATACTTGTCTAGGTGTTGTCCAACGTTTGACTCCTAGCCAGGCTGGTTTCTTAAAGGACATGGTATGCCACTTCAGTGACTAGGTCCCACTAAAGGTAGGTAGTGACAGTGAGGAGACTATCGAGCATGTTCCAGGTAAGCGGAATCTTTCTGCTTCCACTCGTGAAGTGACACACCGCAACTGAAGCACTTGAATTTATCCCCTTCACCCAAGTAGATATATCCGGCTCTGGCTAATTCTTCGGATGTAGGTCCTTCCAGATATTTTGGCCATTGTCCTCGGAAGGTTTTGAATCGACTTTCAAAGTCGCAGTATTCAGGGAATCTCTTAGGGAACGAATATTCGTCTTTCACGGGTTCATTTCGGTGAGAGTACGGTGAAATCCGCAGGAGTTTGCTCAGGGTTGGATGACATCCGTAGGGTGGTAGTCGCGTGGTTTCGCGTGGAGGACGACATCCACAAATAAAGTGAAAAGGTGCACGGTAACGGGTGGCATCGCTTTCGCATCAGTCACGTTTGACGCGCACAGCATCACTTTCCATGCTAGGTATGGTAGTAGTAATCACAGCAAACTTCATATGATGTGATACTGAATCGCTGAGGTCACATCGTACGGCATCCCTTGAATCTCAAGGCAATGCGTCGCCCTTGAGTTTGCTCTCGCTTGATACTTGCTGTTTGAAAGTATTCATCTTTCTCGCTTGGTGTTGGTAGTCACAATGAACTATCGGTCTTGGACATTGTCTCTTTTAATACTAGTCTTAATGAAGTCTCGAGCTTGTACGTCATTCCTTTTTATGCCTAGTTTTGGAAGTCTTCTTTTTTTCTTCCTGTACAGCGGTACTACCTTCTCTAAGTTACCGTCATACCTGACCTGAACCGTAGTGTAATGGGTGGAAAGGCCATAGAAAGGTAACGACAGTGCGGAGGCAATCGAGTTTGTTTTAGAATAGCTGAATCTTTATAGATACATCGATCCATACGCAACCTCTGACCACAACTGAAACACTGTACTTCGTATCCCAATCCAGATTTAGGTCCCAAGCAGACAAATCCTGTTAAAGGGCAAAATATTCGCAGTAGATAATCCTTCACTATCCGTGGGCGATTTTTGAAACGTTTCTAATCGACTGGCACAATTACAATACTCAGGCAAGAAGACAGGAAAATGGTATGGTTTGAACTTGGAGTTCTCAGTGGGTCTCTCACTCGATTCTTGCTGTGTCGAAGTCATTCTTCTTTTTGGTGGTTATCGTCTTGGAACCATTTTTTATATTGCAGCGTGTCCGTGCGGTAAAGTAAAGTGGTTGCGAAGCCGAACTCGCTTCTGGTATACGATTTGATACACTTTTTCCAATGGCCGACGGACGATTTGGTGTGTGAGTAAACGTACAATCTTGTGTGGTTCGAAGGTGGTCACATTAAAGTTTCGACCCTATCCAGACTTCAAGGCTTCTTTCAATACGCCAAAGTTCACCACTTGACCGGTGAGATAATCGAGAGTCAATTCTTTCACTTTACACTCGGTGTGCACTTCTCCTTGTGGGTCCCGGTATTCGTAGCCGTAATTTTTAGGACCGCCACTAACAAAACTTTGAATCTTCTCGTCGGGGTGCTCGTCCGTCCAGGCTCCTAAACGATCGCCTTCAATGATGGCAGGGTGCGGGTGACCCAGGCGATCGATGTAGATGCAACTGTCCGTGTCAAAATACAGGACGCGATCTCCTAACAGTTCTAAAGCTTCGAAGATTATTAAGCGAGCATGGGCTGTCACGTAGGCAGCAATGATGACATTTCCAAATTCGTCGGCTTCTACAAAGTCCAGTTCTTCTTCTTAATTGACTAAGATCAAGTCCTCACGAACGACGTCCACATGTTTCATGTATTTGGTTTTGTCGTGAATCATCTGGAAGTAGCGAGAAGGTTCTGTCAAATACTCCGTCTTGCGTAAACACGGTCGTTGTGCCATTTTTCCCCACAAACAATTCAACATCACTTTGGTAAACGATCGCCTACCTTCGTTTTTCTCGATGTGGTCTAAAGTGACGCCTTCCTGCTCCCAGTATTTCTCTTTGAATTTCTTTTGGTCTTCGGGAGTGTGACACCAGGAAGGATAGCCGCTGGCTTGTTTCAGTTTCAAAAAGGCATCCACGTAGTCTGCGAAAATGCCTTTCTGAGTCTTGTCACCCTTGTGGTACTGTTCTTCCCTTGGGAAAGTGGTAAATTGCGTACACTTCTAACAGTTGGTATCCCAGGTCCAGAGCTTTAAACAATTCCACGCTGACCCACGTTCCCGTCAAGGCGCGTTCTTCCTGAGTGTGCTGACAAGGTCGGTCTTGGTTGCACGTTTCGGCACAAGTACGGCGCAAAGAAAACATCAGTTTTCCTTGGCAATGGTGAGGTAAAACGGGATGGTACAAGTCCGTGGGAGGCAAGACTTTGCACTTGATTAATCCTTCGTATTGTCGAATGTTGTCCAGGTCGATGTGTTCCGCCAGCAATTGCGGGTGCCCTGCGTAAAAGCGACAATATTTGCACACGTAAAGATACAGAAAATACACGTCCAAGTATTTGATTTCTTCTCCTTTCTCCTCGTCGGCTTGGTACAACAAACAGGTGGCATTCGTCCGTCCTACGTACAAGCTGTCCCTTGGGTTCAGAGGGTCCACCAGCTTGTAACTTTCCACGATGCGTTTAAACTCGGGATCGGTTTTCAAACGGTGATCGTACTCGTGCTCCCACATTTCTACCACTTGGTATCCTTGCTGTTCTAACTTCAATCGCCGCTGACAAGTGGCCTGGTACAAGTCTTCCATGGTCCGTTCTAAAAACTGATTTTTAGTGTCACGTTGATGGTAACAGATCGTGAAATAAGCACCCGTTAAACTCGTACACGATCTTAGGGTTTTCTGAGTCTCAGCCATCCACCGAATACCTTCCAATGGTTTTTCGGGCATGAATCGTTGACGGTACACTAAGGAACACGTTTTGACAATGGTGCAAGCTTCTTTCAAAGGCTCGATTCCTCCGGGCTCCATGAACAGTTCTCGAAATTTTCCACAGCCACGCCGTAAAATGTCCACGTCGGAACGACAATACTTTAACATTTCTTCCTGAAAGTCGAAGGGGTCCGAGGCGTGAGTCTGGTACCAAGCGTAGAAAGCTTCTCGTTGTTCGGTGCACATCCTGTCGGGATCGTAATGGTGAGCCTCAGGGAAATGGGGTAGAACGATTTGTTGAATCAACAACGAGTGCGAAAATTTCGAGAACTGTTCACGGAGCACGGAGGAATCGATCCTTTGAAAGAAGCTTGCACCATTGCCAAAAAGTGCGGAAAGGGCCTTTGGCCATTTCTGTCACTCCAAACGTTTTAGTCATTGGGCTCAAAATCATGGCCAAGTAACTCATCGAATCTTTAAACTGCACTTGTCCCACTTGCATGGAAATGATTTTGGCTCCGTTCACTTTAGGACGTTCGGTACTTTATACCGTATAGTATCTGAGAAAAAACTGTCCATCGTATCCCGAGAAATTGTGAGCAATCACCGTGGCATAGCGATGACAATCTCCGTAATGTTAAATGTCCTCTTGACTCCACGTCTCGTCGATGGGGTCTAAGATCCATTGGGCGAGATCGGCTAACGTGTTCGGTCCCCTGATAGAATTTTTCACGCCCTCCAGAAATCTTGCTGCAGTGAGAGCAATGACTAAAGATAAGCTCTTGGATGCACTACTCGCACGCTCAATGAGCCACGCAGAAATTAGGAATGTGAATACAGGTCTCCTGCATGCATTCGAAATCGAAAAAGATGAAATTGCCTTTCTCCTGATCATCTTCCTCTTCATGTTTGGAATGGTATTTTTCAATGCAGCATTCGTGTTCCAAGTCCATGATTTGGCGACATATGTGACATCGCTTCTTTCCTGAATATACGTGAGCCTTGGTAATATTGCTACGTATCACTTGTCCACAAGCTGGGCACAATCTCAGGAGTGGACAAGCAGTTTTCTGCTGTGAACCTTGCGTCTTCAGATGTTGTTGATAACAGGTCGGACTGACAAGCTGGCCAATGCACTCGTTCTTGTCCTTCGTCCAGACAGGGTTTAGAGGCCAAACATCCTGAGCATTTCGATCCGCAATGCTTGTATTGCTCTCAATTGTTGTAGCCATAGTCACATTTCTCACAGTAATAACTGTATCCCAGGAATCCGGTGATACTGGTAATGGAATCGAAATGATCATCGTGATGATAGACGTGAATGTATTTTCCATCTTTGAAATTTTTTGCCTCGGGACAATAGAGGTCAACGCACGTCTTGAGGATGCACTTTCAAGGTGTAGCGTGGAGCTAAGACGTCTTGCAAGTTTTGCATTTCAGGAATGCCACAGGGTGTGTCTTGCTGTAACAAGAGTTCTGCTTCTCTTCGTTGTTGGGCTCGGTCCGATTGTTAAATAGTTTTCCAGGCTCTTTTCCATTCTGCCGTGCCGTTCTTATCGTCATACGTCCGTCCCACCGCGATGGCACGGGCTAAACACATCTGGTCTTGAGTGTTGTTAATTTGAACGATGCTGCGCTTGACGCTGCGAAGGTCGTCCACCAATAACACCTTTTCTGCGTTGTCCGGTCCCTTGGGGAAGATAAACGTGGATCATGAACAGTGTTGATTTTCCATCGGTGATGTGAAACTTGTCGTTGGATTGTTGCACGTTTTGAATCCTGTCGATGACTTTGGAAGGTGTCAATTCTGCTGAGCTGCTAAACTCGATCCAAACGGGAGATTTCAAACTGTCGTGATAAATGGAAAGTCTCAAGCGATGGTCTTCTTTGGCTTCACATTGCTGTTTCAGTGTGGTTAACAAAGAATCCCACACATCGATGATAAACCCATCTGCTTTCTCCAGCGGTACGTTGGACTTGAAATCTTTAAACTTCACCGTGTACGTGTAGGCCGTGGTTCTAAATTTTCTAGAGGAGCGTTCTTCCGTCTCTCGAATGTGGTAGTAATTTTCAGGGTTTAGTGGTGGTGGTGGTGGGCTTTGGTTTGGTGTAGACTCTCTAGGCCTGGATTCTTTCTCACTCATGTCATCTTCAGAATCGCTGGCATGAATTTGAGCCAAGACTTCAGCTACTGTGCGAGGCGATAAGTCACGTTTCTGTCTCTTACTTTCTTTTCCTTTCTGCACGAACTGATGCGATCATTTCATCTTGACTGCAAAAAGTCAAATGACTACATTTGAAACGCCATTGCTCCCTATATATTCACATCAGACCAGTGTATATATAAAGGGCTAGTGCCTTCCCTCCCAGTATTCATTTCACTCTCAAGCCGAACAGAACGATTGAAGAGCCAACACAGATCGAACTTCTGATCAGAGCTTTGCGAGGTGTCATACGAAGGTTTTCTCAGACAAGCCGACGGACTACTCCCCCTCCTTTCGAGATAAAAGTCAAGATACTTGCTATATCTGTCAGAAGAAAAGGCATTGGGCTACATAATGTCCAGACCGTCAAAAAAGCAGGACAAGTGTCAAAAGAGACAAAAGCCAAGGTACCTGTTTTCATTGTAAAGAGAAAGGGCATTGGTCTTCAGACTGCCCTAAGAAACAACAGGGGCAGGAGGGAGAGAGGGGTTCCGAACAGGAAGAAGAAGAGGTGCCTCGGCAAAGGAAGAACCCCGACACGTTCAGAAAGAGAAGAAAAGAAGAAGAGAAAAAGGGAGCTAGAATAGGAGGAACAACCTGTGAAAGTGAAGAAATTCAAAAAAAGAGAGTGAAGAAAAATGACAAAGAAGTCTATGAACTTTTTAAAGTGTTGTGTTGTATTGTGAATTGGATTGTAAAATTTGTAGCATATTAGACGAGACAGAAAAACGTAAGTGTCTCCTGGTTTTGATTTTTTAGAATGATAAAGGGCCTACACTCAAGCACTCACACACGTACATTATGGGGCAAAGAAAAGGGATTTTGAGTTTTAATTGATTTTGTCAAAATGAATACTATCTCTTTTCGAAAGAAGTGGGTGGCCCTGAAAAGACCGTTGGATGTTTGTTTTTGTTTTTAAAAAAAAAATAAATCGGGAACTAGTAGCAATCAGCTTTAACTGCCTTAAGCCTATGCCACGGCCAAGGCCTACTTCTGGACCTGCACCCGTCGATGATTGGGTAGAAATCACTAGGTCTGGTATCTCAGGCGTAGTAACAGGGTTGGGTTGTTTGGCTCGGGAAGGTCTTTTTCTCTTGGGTCGTAATAAAGAAGTCTGATACATTTGTTTCAGACTCCTTAACTATGCCAAAATGTCCAAGAGTACCGTTACCGTTTGAATTTCACTGTTCTCCTTCTCTCCTGGAGACTTTGTTTCTTCTCTGCTTCTTTTTCTTCCTGTCGCTTCTTTCTTGCCTCTTCTTCTTCTCGTTGTTGCTGTTGAAGAAGAAAACCTTGTTCTGCTTCTTTGCGCTGTTGTAAACATTTCTCCAATTCTTCTTTCTGTCTCTGTTTAAAATCCACGATGTGTGGTAAAGAAGGAAAAGGTGGCGAAGGTGCTGTTACCGGATTAATTCTTGCGAGGAAGAGAGAAAGTCCACTAAATCCCAATTAAAGTCGACCTCTTCTGGAAGTAAGTCCGTGTTG
>JAECUM010094029.1:0-107245 GCA_016617855.1 Megalonaias nervosa | reverse complement strand
CTATAATCCAGCATAAATGATACAACTTTCCCATCCCTCACCCTATTCGATCCCAGAGCTTGAATCCACTTTTTGTTCTGGTAAACAGGGTCTTTCGGAAGAAGAAAGGACTCCTTTTCCCATCGTCACTCTTTTGGTTACATCCATATGCAACACAGTGCACCATATTTACTGTACAAAAGCACGATCGTAAGATATATCACATAGACATTTACGTGGGGAAATTAAACACTTTAATGGCTAGGTTGAATAGAAGGGATCAATGTACATCATATCCGTTTTTGGCACGCGGAAACTGCCGATTTTTTTGCGGAGATTGCCGAATAATTTTTCATTTAAAAAGTTGATTTTTAAGTCTAATTAAAATTTTTTATGGTGTACATACATAACAAATGTGTTTTGTTTATCACTATAATATCACACGTTTGTACAATATAGGTGGCCAGTGACCTTTAACATTTTATATGCACCTACCTCTGTGTGTTCGTCCGTTTCATTGCGCATTCCTTTCAATTACAAGACTGATGACAAAAACTGTCCTTGACAATTATACTATAAGATGTGCATTGGGCTCCAGTATAGTGAACGTTTTGCACATATTATAGGACGGTAGCCTAAATCACTTAAATAAGGAAGATAAATTTACTTCCCTTTCCACTTGTAGGGAGGTGACATTGTAACCACCTTTTCAGTTGCATTACTGAGTCACTCTCTATAAGGCTAAAAGGTAATTTCGCAATTGGAACATTGTCTTCAGTTAACTCTGACTATTGATATTTAGCGGCCCATGTTATGAAGTTCGTCTGTATGGTTTGAAACACAGCTCACATTGGGCTATTTTTCGACATGAGGTCACTGCGAGTGGAGTTACATCCGCCGTTTCCTAACGCAACAAGTGGCAATGGGTCAATACCTAACCTGCCTGCTGACCAGCAAGGAGGATTTGTGTTGTTGTCGTTACTGTGCGATTTCAAGCCATTTTTGTACGCAAGACGCCAAGTTTGAGAGATATTGCTACACATTTGGCAGATAGCTTGAGGGAGATAGCGGGTTCGAACCACGGCCAATTCATACCAAAGACCTAGGTGCAGTTATCAAAAAACTGCTAGCTCTGCTTGGTCACTTTTATTTTCGAGACTTAACGGGTAAATTGTAAAATAAGAACTTATAACGTTTTCAACATATTAGATGTTTGATAATTCATTCATTGCACTTTCAGAAGTTGGTATTGTGTATTCTGACTGTATTCCCTATTTTAATAACTGTTAAAGATAGCTAACTTTAGACTAATTCAAGCTGATATTTTAAGAACAAGGGAGCAGTCATTTTGGTTACCTGTGTTCTTAGATCATGTACATTTTCCACAAGTACAATATCTAATGAAATTTCAGCCAATGTATATGAACGTAACATATAGGTATGCCAAAGTTCTATCCTTTGTGCATGGTGCAAATGTAGGCAACTTCACTTTACATTTCATAAGTTCATAATATCTATAAAGCGCCCCCATAAACACCACTGTTAATATACCATTTTGTTGAGAACATCATACATGACGATATGAAAATAAATCAATAATTGCACAAATTTTCTTTTTGTTTTAAGGTGACACTCTACAGGTTCATATTCGCATTGGGAACATTTTCAATGAGAAATGATTTCCTGGCTTTTCCTCACTGTTATATAGGCTATTTAAAACATCTTGCATTGGCATATGTATTGTTAAAATAACCTTTAATTCTATTTATTTCAGTGTATAATTGATGGGTGTCATGTGGGTTATATATTATACAGCTTGGCCTTTCTTCTGACCAGCACTGTGTACTGTTAACTACCATAGGCTTGGCCTTTGTGTTAGTAGATATGGCTGCTGGTCGGTAAGACTGTTTCTTGCTCATCAGATAAGGGTGATGGAGAGTTTACAGTTGTGTTCATATGTCAATGTGTAAGTTCAACTTATTGGTATTTTTGAAATTACCATTCTCAACATTGCGGATTTGGTCCTCCAAGTTCCAGTTAATGTTAATTTCATAATGTCTTCTCATGTGCCACTCAAAGTTAATTTCCTGTGTTCTTCCAAGTGTCACTTAATGTTAATTTCATACTGTGTTTCAATGTGCCACTCAAAGTTAATTTCCTGTGTTCTCCCAAGTGTCACTTAATGTTAATTTCATACTGTGTTTCAATGTGCCACTCAAAGTTAATTTCCTGTGTTCTCCCAAGTGTCACTTAATGTTAATTTCATATAATCTCCAGAGTCCTGCCGTTGTCCCTAGACTCCTGGTTCATACAACTAAATACTGATTTAATTGGAATCTAAAAAAATTACTTCCATTCATCTGAATCTATTAATTTGTTGCTGTGCCCAAAATTAGAACCGTTTTCTTTATTTATAACTGGATTTTGACCAATACTATTTGATCAACCTAAATAAATGACATTTCCATTGTAAGAATTCAGTGTGTTATCACCACAAAAAATACAAAATAAATTAATATCATCTGCAGTCAAGAATTTAAGGTGTTTGATTTTTCTTCCATTAAAAGAGTTTTATCTATGTTAATTGTTCATCCTAGATTATAATTGGAGTACAAGTACGTCAGCAGATTAAAACCATGCAAAACTAGAAACCAGAGGTTTTGCTGATATTTTAGTGTTATTGCACGAACAACTCTTTATGGAAGTGTAGGCACTGTGTTTGGGTTTTAAAACTTTATATAATGAGAATGGTAAGAGATTATTGCCCTGTTAATTTATTTATAAAATTTATTACCGTATCTCCTTTAAAATGGCATTATAGTTCTTTTTTGATGTAAATGTATGGTGATTTCTCTTCGTCCCTCTTTTCATGTGAATACTAATGATGTAAAATATCGTGTGTTTGTTGTTAAGGTACACAGTTATATACACGTTTATTTGATACGTTATATCATGCACTCACCTCCAGCTCTGCAGTACATGATAAGATACTATTTTCAGTATCTGAATTGTTAAGTGGAATGTGGAAGGTTTCAATGAAAAAACTCAGCATAAAGGTCATTTTAACTGTACGAAAAGGAGCCGCCATTTTTCCAGATCCAACCCATAGAAAACAATCAGTATCAGCGCCTTTTCTTGGATGTAAGGATATGACACAGAGAACAACGAAGACAACTGTTGTAAATTGGTTATTACCTTTAACAGTATGTTTTACAAATGCAAAGAAATAGATCATCCTTAAATATCTCTTCAATGATAATTTTACACAGTTTTATGGTATTCTGGTAGGAAACAAAAAGTCTAAGTTTGTATTTGTACAAGCACAATGTGTGCATAATCTAGAAGAATCACAAACATTTAACCAATGGTTACTTATGTCTGGTTCTCATCTCCTCCAAACAGTGTGGATATTAATTATGATGGTCATATCTGCATTACATTCATTTAGAACTAGCTACATAATGCAAACAAATGTTTTTGTAAAATCATCATGTCAATGCCACAATGTGTCCAAAACGAGTAGTGATGACAAGATTTTTTTACATGTTTAATTGGTGCCATTTTCATTTCGGACCAACAAGACATTGTGCAAAGTGTAATGGTAATCCTTAGATCAATAAGACCATGGGGTGAATGTGTGTGTAAAGTGGCAAAAGACCATGGAGTCAGTGTGTAAGGTTTTATGGTAATCCTTAGACCAACAGGAGAATGTGTGATTAAAAGTTTCATGTCAATCCTCAGACCAGCAAGACCATGGGGTAAACGTGTGTGTGTGTGTGTGTGTAAAGTGTCATTGCGATTATTGGACCAACAAGATCATATGGTAAATGTGTGCATGTTGCGTTTCATGGCATTCCTTCCAAAACATTACTAGGAGTAGCAATAACTTGTGCTAATGGAAGCAGAACAGAAAGTAAAGTGAAATTCTGCTCTGAATATAGTTTAAATTAGCATTCTACTGAATTTTCATTTTCATCGAATACAATTTTATTCAATTGACAATTAATTTATCACAAATACCTACCATTCTAAAGATAGTAACATGAACATCTACTTTGTAGTCAGGTGGAGCAGCAGGCAGGGTGAACAGACCACTTTGTACGAGACCTTATTTTACAAAAATAAAGGTTCCTACAGAGGCTGAAAAATAAGGTCAATAACGCTAAACCGAACCTCCTAACTTTTATTATTGCCATATAGTTTGAAAAACGAATAATAAATCGTTTGGGTTAGCTCATTTTTATTATTTTATTTTTGACTTTTTTGTTTTTCATGTTATAATGCGTTTAGTTTACTCGCCGGGTCACTCAATATTTGTCGTTCACCCTGCCTGCTGCTGTAATTTAAACAATTATTATAAATATTATTAATATGGTTGTCATCGGAGAACCTCATTCAGCTAGATTAGCAAGAGAGCGATTAGAGGCAATCAGAAAATATTTACCTGTTCGTGATGCTGTCAAGCAACAATTACAAGAACGACAAGAATCTCATGTTGAATTTGAAGAGGATACAAAACAATTATTTAAACCTATTACAGAGACAACAAAACCTCTTCTTCCTGTTTTAGAGAAAACTGCTGAAGCAACTGGAAAAATAGCAGAAAGAACAAAACAGACAAAAAGACTTTTACGAGAACTTCCAATAGAAATAGCTGCTGCTCAGCCACCGAGGGATATACCAGAATTAATTGAAGATGATTTGAATGTTCTTTTTGATAAACCGGAAAAATATGAAATATCAAAAAGAAAATATGTCAAAAAACCAGTAACCAAGTTTTCCAGTTATGGTCTTCATCTTGCTAATACGGTTCCTATTGAACTTGCAGGTACAGGATACATTTATCGTACTCATTTTTTAGATCCGAATACTCCTGATATTCAAAGGAATAAATGGGTTCCTTTTATATTTCGAACTACAAAAAATATATCCAAAATTACTGGTAAATATCAAGCTGAGTTTAAAAAATTTGAAGATGATGTTAAAAAATATGAAAGATCCGTTCTCGACAAAAGTGCCGTTGATATTATACAGAGAGAAATATTGGAAAAAGAATTAAAAGAAGTAGAACTAGAAAGACAAGAGAGAGAAAAATATTATGAAGAACAAAAATCATCATCGCCACCACGTGTACAAACTCCACCACCATCTCCACCACTACCACAACAACCATCATTATCATTACCACCACCATTAAGATCATCACCACCAATGACAAGGAGAGCAGCAAAAAGAATACAAGAAAAAGAAGGATCAAAATATTGGTCGTCAGCCTCACAGAAAATTCTGGAAGAACAACGATCATCTCCATCATTACCACCACCACCATCACGATCACTATCACCACCACAATTACGACCATCATCACGATCATTTTTAACTAAACCGAGAGTAGGAATACCATTGGTATTTGCTTCTTTTGAACCGGAGACAATAGAAAGATATAAATAGGAGATAAAGAAAGAAAAAGCAGAAAAACTAGAATTCCTTAAAAAATTACTTGATAAATCTAATAAGGAAGAATTAATGATACATCTGGAGGACGTGAGAAAATATAAATAGTATCTGATGAAACGATTATCAAAGGAGAAATATAAGATTCCTAGAGAAGATTTACAAAAAAGAATAACAGAATATGAAGGATTTGAAGAAAAACTGAATTCAGGTTTAGAAAAACTTTCTACTGGAAGTGATTTCTCTACCGGAGGTGATTTTACTCTATGTCCAAATAACGTTATCTCTGACGTTGAACGACTAGAAATACTCATCGGAGGAAAACGAGCTGGTAATAATTCTCCAGAAATAATTAATGAAGCAGCTGATATTTGCAGACGGTTATTTACAGGCGGTATCATGGACGTTGATGTTTATCAGTCTCTTATTAATGAAATTGCCGATGACTACTACAGTGACTAAGTACGTAATTAAATACAATTACTATAATAAAATGATCGTATATAGTACTCACCGTGGACCAACTATGGTCAGGGTAATAAATTCACGATTACCAGTATACAAGACAACCTACGGAGATGGACTAGGTGATGTTGTTCAGGGTCTATTTAGAAGGATAGCCCCAAAAGCAATACCGATCGCAAAGCAACTGGGAATGAAAGCTATTGATGTTGTTCGTGAAAAAGGTATTGGTGCTATGGGTAATCTCGCTGGTAAAGCATTTTCAGCGATTAAAGATAGATTAGCACGATTAATACGACGAAAACCTCAACCTGTAAAATTACCTAGTACTGAAGTAATGCCTGCAAATGTCAGTAAAATAATAAATCAAGTTGCTAATCAAAAACTAGCAGAGTTGGCTGATGTACCAATGTCAGAAAAAGAAAAAAATATAACCGCTAGTCTGATAGCAGGAAGTGGTCTCACTTCCCGAAGTGGTCTTCGTTTTAGACGATAATAATTATAATAAAGATGTTCAAGCGCATATCTGATCCGCATTTGACATGGACGCACCAGTACTTAAAGATGAGTCTGTGCGTGATTATCAATATTATTCTTATGATGCTCGAATTCCAGATCAGCGTGGACGAATTGAACTACAAGTTCAGGATACAAGTAGGTATTTCTTACCCGCTGAGGCTTTTATTGAAGTAGAAGGTAAAATTTTTAAAGCGGATAATACTGAATACGACAATAATGTTGCTTTTGGTTTTGTTAATAATGGTATTATGGCGTTATTTGACAGCGCCACTTATATGATTGATGGTAAAAATATTGAATCAATTCAGAAGGACGTTGATGTTGCTACAACGATATTAGGTCTAGCACGATATAGCGACGATTATTCAAGATCAGCTGGTCTATCAATGATGTTTGTAAAGGACACTTCTGATTACCCTAACAACATACAATATAATATAAGACGACCTAGAAACAACGCCAACAACGCTGACGCTGATGTGTGGCCGGTGGTTCATGGTGCTAATCCAGAATTTAATTTAGGATTTGCAACACGTAAATCAATGTTGAAAGATAGAATGTTTTCATGTGCAATTCCACTTTCACACATATTTGGATTTTGCAGAAATGTTAGAAAAGTTATTTTCGGAGCTAAACATACTGTTGTACTCGTACGAAAGGCTACAGAAGATGATGCAATATGGCACCCCGCTGGTGCTGATGATGCTGCGACTAGAGCACTTCATGGTAAAGTAGTATTAACCAAACTTTCATTATGGATGCCGGTGATGACTCCAACAATACCTAAAGAAGAACATCTACTTTCTTTTATGAATCAAGGTGGTAAATCAGCGTTGTCATGGTTAACAATGACCACAGATGCTGATCAAAGTGCAATTAATGGTTTATTTACATGGCAAATAGCTTCTCAGCAAGGTGTTTCTGCACCACGACATATATTTATTGCGCTTCAGGATAATACACGTGTAGGTAATCAAACAAAAAGTTTAATGATATTTGACAAACTTGGTGTTTCCGAAGTTTCTTTAAGAATAAATGGACATCAAGAACCATCCGAGGATATATTACTGAATTTTGAACAAAATCATGTAGCACGTGCATATCATCGATTAATGACGTTCATGGGTCGTGATCAAAATATTGATACTGGTTTACAAATATCACAATTGGATTTTACAACCCTATATCCAATTTATTACTTTTCGCTCGAACATTTAGATTTAGCCAGACAGTCAGTAGTCGATATACATTTTCGAGCTCGTGTTAACAGAAATATTATAGATATTCCTAATTACAGAGCAATTGCTGTCATACTCAGCGATAAATCGACGTTACTTGAAGGTGCTGGTGGACGAATGAGAGTCGTTGATGCGCCAGTAGAAAACATGTAATTAGATCGTTTATGAATATCATAATGTCGTATAATCACGTTAGTGTTAGTCTGACTCCTGGTCAGATTAAAAGGATACAATCAGCATCAAAAAATAACTGTGGATTAAAAATATCGCTAAAGAAAGATCAGATGAGCGGTTCAAATAAATTATCTCTTACAGAACGTCAGCTCGGGCATTTCAATGAAGCCAAAAAATCAAATAAAGGTATAAAACTTAATCTTTCTGCGGGTGCCATTAAAGATATCATTAAGACGGGTGGTATATTTCCACTTCTTGCTGCTATACCAGCATTAATAGCCGCTGCAGCCCCAGCTGTTGCAAAAGCAGCTGCATTAGGTGCTGTTGGAACCGCTGCTGGAATGGCATTAAAGAAAGCAACAGGAAAAGGAATCAAAAAAAGGGAAGGGGTCTAAGATTACCAGGGACTCCACATTCATGGTACGGAAAAGGCCTAAGATTACCAGGGACAGTTTACTAATATCTCCTATGTCCAATTTTGATTTACTAGATGCTGCTAAAAATTAAAAATAAAAAACTTCAGAGGTGTTTTCATGCGTGATCAATTACCAAAACAACCAAATAACATTGAAACAGGTATTATTAATCTCGATGAAAATTCTGGTCCAGGCACGCATTGGGTCGCTTATGCAATTGATCCACGTGGAATTATTTATTTTGATTCATATGGACTAGCTCCACCAAAAGAATTCTTAAATATATTAGCGGCTATCAAAGTACTCCAATATGGTATTCAACGTTACCAACACAAACATTAACCGATCCACCAATATGTGGTCGAGAAGTACTTAACGTACTTGATGCTATATCAAAATCAACAAAACCACCTCACAAAGTTGTACATGAATATACTACGACGTCACATTTAAACAGATATTAGTAAATATAATGGTAGATATTTATGGAAGATCTTCTCGTGGTAAAGGTCATCAGCAAGTTGATTTATCTAAATACGCAACTCTCGATCAGCTCAGAAAAGAGATTGATGATTTATTAAATATAACCAGTGTGGATCAAAATGAAGTAGTTGTTTTTCAGGATAAGGAAGGACGATTAAAACTAGTAATATACAACTGCCAGATGTACTTATACGAGTTCCCACCGCGGTTGTTAATAATATAGTTACTTTTACTGATCAGGGTAAAATACAAGATTCCGGTACGTCAGTCAACGATTATATTAAGAAAGCTGGTGATTCATTTACAGGTAGCATTATTATGAATCAAAATAAAATTACAGGTCTTGGAAACCCAACCGCAGATACAGACGCCGCAACAAGGAAATATGTCGACGATCAAGAATCTAAATACGTATTGGCCAACGGCGGTATAATGCGTGCATTTCTCAACATGAATAATAATGGCATTAATAATCTTAGGACACCGGAATATGATTTTGATGCTACAACGAAGAAATATGTAGACGATAGCAACATTCCTATTTCAACTTCGTTAAAAACAATCGGTGACGAAATTACTACACTTAGTGCTACTTTTTCCAAACATGTAGAAACATTCTTAAATTTTCGTAGAAATGTAAACAAACCCATTAAAGAATTTTTTGGGGAACAACCAACCGTTGAAATAAAACTAGCCGACATTAACACGAAACTCAATGATATTGTCAGTGGAATACCTACTATTGTTCAAAAAACTAATCTAATTAAAATTCCACACGGACAAATTAAAAATATCGTGTACACAGTAGCATCAGGATCATCAACATGGACACCACAAAATAACACACTCGAACATACCGCAGAAGTAACTGGGTTATACAGGTTATCTATATACGATTCGGAAATTAATGCGGCAACTTCATTATCACCGAATGAATATCGTAATCCTCTATTGGTGATGCTAACCAAGAACATCAAAGAAATCTTTACGCTGATATCAACGGAAATACCTCCGAGACGTTACTTGTGGTGCCTAGAATTCGTAGCTGAAACTTAATTAAATGACGTTGTTAGTATAATGGATCAACCTCAGTCTCGCATCGACGTTCAACGTTACAGATGCAATCAGGTATGTGAGCGTCTGACTAAACTAAATAATTTTATCGACTATTATAACATAAAAATAAAAAAATACAAAAGACGTATAATTGTCATCGATGTAGTTGTTTACTCGGTTTCTGCTGTTATTACTGGAACAGGATTATTATTATCAATGTTTACGATGACAGCACCTACTGTTATAACCATTATTGTTTCAGCATCAACGACTATTGCTGGAGTTCTCGGTATTATAACCAAAAAGATAGATACCTGTACAAATGCTAAATTACACGATTATATGATTAAATTAAATACAGTGGCAGAGGCATGTTCTAAACTATCTTTGTACATTTCTTCGTGTGTCAGTGATGGTGAAATATCCGATACTGAATTCGCGATGATGATGAAAACCTATGATGACGCATTTAAGGTGATCGCTAATGATTTTAATGAATTAAATAATAATGATAATAATAATGACAGACAGGGAGTTACTTCAGCAGATCGTCACTAATACAACTCCGTCAAAAACTACGATGATATCGTTAAGTTCGACCAATCCTGAGTTTAGTGTCAATTTTCCAACATCAATTCCTGCAAAAGAAATAGCATTAGCACAGTTACGGGTTTATTATAGCTGGCCAAATATTAGATCAAAATCATTTGGTGGACTACAGCCAAATAATTCATTAGTATTCGCTAATAAGAATAAGCCTGATGGAACTCCTGATTGGCAAGTAGTTGCTATTCCAACGGGCAGTTATCAAATAGAACAGATTAATGATGAGTTCCAACGCAGAATTAAATCTATTACAGGAAAAGAATCAAAAATAGCAATTACTGTCTACGAACCAACACTATCTGCGATTATTGAAATAAATTCTCCTGATTACTCCGTAGATATTTATCAAAGTTCGATTAGATCGGTATTAGGATGGCCTGAAGTTCCACCGGTTTATAATGGAGTTTCAGAACCAAAAATAGAAGAATTTAAAATGAGTGAAGAAAAATTCATTAAAGATCCAGAATATCGAGGAAAACAACCATGGAGTAATAATACAAGATTTGGATTTCCAAACGAAGATAGATATTACTTTATCGATTTTGACGGTAAAAGAATCCCCAAGTTGAATAAAGCATTATTTATTGTTAACACAGACACCAGGACGAAGATTAGTTACTATACTGTTGATGTAAGAATTATTAAACATTTTTTAGATACTCTTAAACCTGAATACGATAAAACGTTTAATGATTTAAGAAATTTACTTATTTCATTATTACAACATTATAATGAAAGTGTAAAGCAGCAAATAATCGAGTTAATAAAACATTTAAATGGTATCTTGTTCGATTTATACATCGTCAATCGAAGTATTATAAACACCGCGACTAAACTCGATGGAAATCGTTACACAAATCCAGAATCTAAACAAGTATTTCTTGATCATTATAAAATAACAGAAAAAGATTTACAAACATTTGTTATACCAGATTTAAATAACGCTGAAATAAAGAAATCATTAAATGATCTTATTGAAGAACACTTTAAAAGAATATATGATTCATGGAAAAAAATAGCCCCACCACCCGTTATACTAAAACATAATAACAATCCCTTTGGTGACGGACGTCATATATCGCCAGGCATTGTAAATATAACAACAACAATTGCAGTCAATCTGGTATGTGACGTAATTGATGACAGTTATCAGGTAGATCTTTCAAAATCTAACCAGGCCCAACAGGGGTATATACTATATTCATTTAGCCCTAAAGACCCGCCCGGTTGGTTAATTGTGTCTGAACCAATTAACCCAATTTATTTACGAGTTCATAATCCATTTCTGACAAGAATAAATTTCAAACTCACTGACCAGGCAGGAAACATTTTGGATCTAAGACAAGAGTCTCTTAATATTAATTTGTATATACGCTCGTAGAACGTCTGATTATTTAATCAGGGGACAAAAAAATAATCTGATTAGTAAATACATGAATAATAATCAATTTCTATGATTAAAGCAATTGTATATATAATAAAGCGAGATAACTCGGCTATCTCTCTCTGCGGAGTAAATTGAACGATTATTTCCCTTACTACTACGTTCGATTTACAGACAACAAATACTTCTTGTTTTTCGTTAATTATTTAGTGACTTATTTCTTTTTCTGTAGGTGATTAGCTGTTATAAAGCATCAATTTGTAACAGAGAGGGATATTGATGCATCTTTTAACTCTGATAACCTTAAATTCACGTCGGTTTATACGAGTGCGTAAAGTTATTTTTAGCTATAACATGTATTTGACCTTAACGAACGATAACTCTTACAGAAAATGTAATGTGCGATTATTTTATACAGTATATATAAATAATGTTTGTAAATTAAGTAAATATACGCTACAGTTGTACAATAATTGTGATTTTATTCAGTATATTGGTCGTACGTAATTTGTCTGCTTATTCAGTGTTGGGTTAACTACATAATAATTTTAAAACGTCTATATGTATGAATCGGAAAATGGCTCAGTGGTATAGTTGTTGCAACTATGATACTGACGACCGTGGTTCGATTCCTGTGGCTGACGAGTGTCGACAGTATTCGGAACGATGCCATTTTATATATAAGGTTGGGGAGCTCAGCCCCCAACGAATTCAACCCCTCATCACGTTAAACAACGTGGTGAGTGCGTTTTGCACTTACCCCGGGGTTTGATTTGGTGGGGGGGGTTATTGAATTCGCAATACAGAGCTCCCTAAAATAATCAGTAGCATGCCTGAGCTCTCTATCTCATTTGAAAGACCCCCACAAGGAAACATTCAGAAAGAATGCTAGCCAAATAGAAACAGAACATGGAGTGCCAATAACGGTCATAAGAAAGACATCATCGTGCAAAAAAAGGACTCCATGAAAGACACAATCAGGGGGCCAAGTGACGGGTAACCGCTTAGGATGCTACTGATTATTTTTGATATTTTTAGATCAAACATCAAGGTCAAAAGTTAATGTCAATTATTTTTTATTTTAAAGAAATAATTATTATATATAATGAACCAAGAAAACATTAATGATATTATTTCTGCTATTAAAAAATTAAAACATAATAGAATAAATCTATCTGAAAAAATATTATGTGATTATGAAATATTAAAACAAAGAAAAATTGACAATAAATACACATTACCATCCAATTATAAATTTATGAAATCAATCTATGCTTGAATCCTTAAGTTTATTACCATCAATATGATCAACTACAAGTCCATTTTTAACTACTCCAAAATAACATTCGAATATGAATTTATGAGATATATAATGTTTTCTTCCAGCATTAAATCCAAAATAACCAGTATTACTAATATTACCGACTGGTTTTTTCAATCTGCAGTTTCTGATTACACCATCTCGGGATGCTTCATCATTTTTATTATAGGATGTTTCACAAATTCGTTTTGCTCATAGTACTCAATTTTCAATTTTCTTATAATATCATTGTCGATCATTTCATCGTGGGTCTGATTTGTCTGATTCATTTTATATAAATTGCATTTGTTTAAATCATTATTTGTCTGATTCATTATATATAATAATATTTGTCTAAATCATTGTTTTGAAATCTGGCCAGATAATCTTCTATGGTTTGTATAGGAGATTTACCTGACGATGTATTATTTTTTTTATCATAATATCGTTTTAATTCCCTGTATTTTTTTCCGCCACATTTTAGACACAATTGAGTTTTTCCTCTGACTCCAATACCACACAGAATACACGGAATGGGTCCTGTACTTCCATTTTTGATGCTTTGCATATGATATCCGCAGTATTTGTTCACACACGATTTATTACAAGGAGAAGTATATCCAATTCTGAGCCAAGCACATTTGTTTTTTGTTTCAAGCATTATATATATATACTAAAATTTTAATTTAAATATTTGTTTTAATTATATGAACGAATTATCCATTATTGAACCTTCCCCTGCTAGATTCGATCTCGATCGATTATCAGAATATAAATTTAGTACTTTGATGCAAGATCTGGCATTAACGGATGAGGATGTAACCGAACGTATTCGTGAAGCAAAAAATGAATTTCGTAATAGTGGCGCTGCTCATGTATGGTCAACATTCAGAGTTGGAAATGTTACTAATATGATGAATGATGAACGAGGAAAAGTAATTATTAATCACATTGATGATCAAAAATATTTTATTTTAATAAAATTTATTGTAAATACAAAAGAAGATATTTGGATTATTCGTGATAAGCGCGATCCAGTCCGTGTGCAGTCAGGAAATAATATTGTTCTCTTAAATAATAAATCTAAGCCCGGAATACTGACTGGTATTGATAAGGCATATTATCAACGTGCATATCCAGTTACTGCAATTGTATATGCAATATATCCGCTGAATAATAAACCCGACGTCGGGGATCTAAAGCCTATGAAACTGTCAGAGTCAAGAATAAACTGTGTAGCTGAACGAGTTACAGAACATTTCATAAACGCTATACGTGGTAATGGTTTAACAGATTTACGACGTAAAAAAATAAATACTTGGGCAGAATCAGTTAAAGATACCGGAGCATCTATCAAAGATGTCGCTGAACTAGAAAAGAAATTAAAATTTCCAATAACGGTAAAGACGTTAACCGGAGAGATTTTGTACAAACCAAAATATGAATCAAGAGGAGCTCCAATAGATATTATTGATCATAATTCGCACGCATGGACCTCAGCAGTAACAATATTTCCACGAGACAGAGCGGTTAAATTTTATGATGGTCATATATTTGATTTTATCAAAAATATCAGTAAAAGTGACCCTGTGTCCGTTTGGTTATTTCAATATTCAGAATATGATCATTACGATCAGTTTGTACGGCCTAATGGTGATATTTACCGTAGAGAATCTCTTAATGTAGAAATGGAAAATCTTGCGCTGAAGTATACTTCAGACGATGTCAAAGTTAGACAATTATTAAATAATTGTTTTACTGTTCCATCCGTAGCGGCTCATTTCGCTCAGGAGAAAAATTTATGGAAACCAACACGATCGGAATTTCTTGAAGATATTCATAAAAGTTGCGTAGAATATGGACACGGAGGATTATGGAATATTAAATATAAGTGTAATGACGTTATATCTGTTGATATGGTAGCGTGTTATCCTGGAAGTTTTCTTGGATACGGAGAATGTTCTAAATACTTTAAGAGATTCGGACATCCATCACACGAAATGGCCAGGGTTGCAATAAACGGACATTTACCGGATTTTGATTTAACAGGATTTGCTCATGTAGAATCATTCGAATTTGCAGAAAATCTCCATCCGATTACTTATGCTTGGTTTGGAAGACATTTTTCAGAAAAATGTTGGGTTCCAATAGTAATATTGCGATATATGCTTGATGTTGGAATTTTAATATCTTTACAGGTGAGTGAGGCGATTATATCGTATAGTCCACAGAAACAAGTTTGGTTACCAGAACCAAATAGATTTAATATTAATGATGCCAGGAAAGAATTTCCTAATCTTAATGAAGATGACATTATTAAAATTACTAATAATAGACGTAAATGCAGAGACGAGCATGATGAAAAACTTGCAAAAGATCTTGGTAGAAAGATAATTGGTAAATTTACTCAAGGAGGAGCCTATGATCATAAAAGACATTATACAAGATTGATTATGGACGATGCTGAACTCGATTTTATAATAGCTGATACAACGGAAAAAAATACATTTATAAATCGGAGTAATGCTTATTTGTCAGACGGAACCAAACTAGGTACAATTGTGAGTTATCTTGATGGTGACTCACCGCAGTTTACTCATTTAAGATCTTCCATGTTGGCATATGTTTCTATAAATCTACTGTCTATGATAAATAAATTTCCTCGTGATGCTGTCAGAGTCGCAACGGATTCGTTTTATATAAATAAAAAATATACGGATTTATTAAAACCACTACTTGGTAATGGTGAATGGGGGTCATGGAGAATAAAACAAGAAAATATACTTAGTTATTCTGAATCTGCCGACGTTGAAATTAGGGAAATATATTACAAAAATAATAATCAAATATCAAAATCATCAGCACCATCTGTGTACGATCCTGTATCTAGATATAAAACCGTTTATCTTAATGGATGTGGAGGGTCAGGTAAAACAACACGTGTGATTAAATTATTCATGAATAATAATTCGGATATAATTGTTTTGACACCGACACATAAACTCGCCAGAGAGATAAAAGAGCGAGGAGTAAAATCGTGTACATATCATAGTTTCTTTAGATGGTGTGGAGACACATGGACTTCTGAGCGAATGGGTGAAAAATATATACCTAAATATATTATATGGGACGAGATATGCACGGTGTCGTTAGAAATATTAAAAACATTTCTTGAATGGTTATTGACGAAAAATACTGCTATAATAATGTGTGGTGATCATGGTCAACCACCACCTTTTAATGAACAGTCTCCACATGAATGGCTGAAGAATAATGTAGATTATTACGAGGAAATAAATGATGACCATAAAGCTATTGATGAACCGCTGAAGGAATTTAAAAGGTTAATTAGACTACAACCAGACAGAGTACAATGTGAAATAATGCGAGGAGTAATTCCAGAGACTTCTATGAATGATTTTCTAAATTTATGGAATCCCACTGATTTAACAGTTGCAAGTAGAAAGATAGTTCGTGATGAACTACAGGATAAATTATTTCTGTTACATAAAGAAAAGTTTCCAGATCTACCAGTACCATTATGTTATCGCCCAGCAGATACTCGACGACAGAATATTGATGTTGAAATTCCTGGTGGTGGAATACAGAATCTCGTCTTGAATGATATTATTTTAGTCGATATTAATGTCGTTGAGAATACGCTGAATATGAATAAATCACCATGGACATTAGGATATGCTATAACTATTCACTCGTCACAGGGGTTAACTATTTCTGATGCAAATATTTGGATTATAGATGATCGGATCGAATGGTCGAATTTAGTTTATCTCGCAGTTTCTAGAGTCAGAAGAATATCTCAACTACATAGGGTTATTATGAAGTTTACAGAAAATAATGATCAGACTGTTAATAATGACGTAATAAGAAAAAAACTATCTGGTTATAAGCAGTGTGATAAAAAAAATAAGCGTGACTTTGATATTGATACTGAATTTATTATAAAACTAAAAGCACAACAACAAAATAATAATTGTGCAAGTTGTAACTGTAATATGTTATGGAAATATTCGAATAATAATCCAAGACAATTTACCGTAGACAGAATTAATAGTGATCTTGGTCATACACGTGATAATGTGATGCTGACCTGTCTTGAATGTAATCGACGTAGAGGTTCTGGTTATGTAATTGTATGTGGTGGTAATTGTGTGTCTTTAGGAATTACCTGTAATTGTTCACGTACAAATCCACGTTGAGGGGCTCTCGAATCTAATCTGTAGATTGGAGGTCTACCAGTAGATCTAACCACACTAGAAATTGTATGTGTAGTCACGCTCCAGATAGGATCAGTTGCTCTTTTTTTACCACCTTCAAGTTCACCAGGTTCATATAAATATCTTACAGTTGCATTACCTAATACTGGTTGAGGTTGATGTCTGTCATTGCTACGGGGTATATATTTTTTTGTGATCGCAATAGAAGGTTTCATGGAAGTTGAACGAGTAATTTCGTTATTTAATGCAGCTATCACATTTGGTAACCTTGCAACCCATTCACGAGATCTCTCACCGGATTTAAAGTCAGTGGATATTTCTTTTGCGTATTGGTATCCAAATAACCGCTCAGCAAGTGTTCGATTAAATCGTTCAACAATTGCCTGATCTCGATGAATTTCAGTATGTCCTCGTCTGATTTTAACGTTATGTTTTTCATCAACGATAATACTGTACCAAGAAATTCTTTGCCAGGATCAACCTGTAATAACTGTGGCCATCGCAAAAGTCCTCGCTGATAAATTCGTTCAAACGCAGATGAAACTTCAGACGCTGTCTTTGTTGATAATGGTTCAGCTTCCTTATATCTACTTGCAACATCAACGACAGTTAATGCGTATTTGTATGTGCGTGATTGACGTTTACCAATTTTAATGGTATCGTGTGGTAAAAATAAAATATCTGCTTGATGAACCTCATTAGGGACGCTGACATCAAAATGTGCATATTGAATTTTTTTAGGTGGCGGTAGATAAATTTGCCATATTGCCTGTCGTGCTAACCACGTTGCAGCAACAGAATGTGAGACTTTTGCTGCTTCAGATAATTTACTAATAGCTGATCTGCCTCTCCAATATCCTATTGGGCTATAATAAATGGATTCCATTATAATATTTATATAATTAATTACCAGCCCCTAGCATTATTTTACTTTTCATGGCAGATTTTACTAGAAAACTAGCTAATTTATCTCTGACAGATTTATTAGGTATAGAATTTAATGCATGAATCAATTTTACATCTGCGAGATGCCTTTGTTGTAAATCTTTACTTTTATATGCAACGTCATGAACATGACACGCTTTATCAATCTTATTTACTGGATGCTCTCCTGGTCTTGGTTGATCTTGATTATCAAGTCGGATATCAAGTCGAGTTCCAGGACCGCAATAATTATATCCTGGTAAGTGTTTTTCCCCCGGATATTTAGCCCACGGAGTTCCTGGTAATTTTCCTAATAAAGCGGCTATATCTCCACCTGTCTTTGTTTTGACAAATTTGTATTTCTTGGTACCACATTTTACACATTTGCCCGTCAGAGCATGTCGTTTATTTTTTGTTGTTATTGTAGTTAATTCAGCAGTGGGTGTAGGAATTTTACACCGAACACAATATAGACTCATATTATTTATTATATGGATATAATTGACTTTTCGGCGACACGAAAACAGGAGCCAGTGAAGCATCATCCAGCATTACCAAATTCGATAAGGATGATTATAATAGGTCCATCTGGATCGGGTAAAACACAACTATTACTAAATTTAATAATGAGGTGGTTAAAATGGAGTAAACTGTATTTAGTAGCACCATCTGTAGATGATCAACACTGTTACGAAGTACTTAAAGATTTTAATGAAAATGCAAAATTGCTGAATGAAGACGGTGATGATGTTGTTGATTTTATTACCGATATTGATGAGGCTCCATCTGTAGATGACCTAGATGGATTTATTAATAATTTAGTGGTGTACGATGACGTTATGTTGGACAGACAAACAAATCCAGCTAGAATATTTTCTCGAGGTAAACACAAGAATACAGATGTTATATACGTCACTCAGCGATATACACAAATACCTAAAGTGATCAGAGACAACTGCAATATTTTAGTAATGTTTAATGGAGCAGCAGGGGGGGGGGGTGAACAGACCACTCTTATAATTAAGCCAAATTTTAGTGATAATTGAGGCAAGTGGTCTGTTCGACTGCCATACCGCGCATATCCTCTTCCCCTCTTGTCTGCTGTTATCATACACACATATGTGGTCATTCACCCCCCCCCTGCTGCTGTAATTAAATAATTATTATAAATATTATTAATATGGTTGTCATCGGAGAACCTCATTCAGCTAGATTAGCAAGAGAGCGACTAGAAGCAATTAGAAAATATTTACCTGTTCGTGATACTGTCAAGCAACAATTACAAGAACGACAAGAATCTCATGTTGAATTTGAGGAGGATACAAAACAATTATTTAAACCTATTACTGAGACCACTAAAGGTATTCAACCTGTATTAGAGAAAACCGCTGAAGAAACTGGAAAAATAGCAAAAAGAACAAAACAGACAAAAAAGATTCTTAGAGAACTTCCAGCCGAAATATCTGCTGCGATGCCAGTCCCGGAAATACCTGAAGATGCAGACCAGGTAGAAGAAGGTGCTGAAGCACTAGCCCCTGAACCAAAATCAACAGTTAAATTGATAGATAAATTTGATGAAAAAATTATTAAGTTTATTAATGAACTTAAAATAAAACAATTAGCTAAATTTGCTTTGATAGTTTTAGTCGAAGAGGTAAATTAATGAAATCTGAATACGCTAAAGATATTAGAAATCGTGAACAATGGCAAAAATCATTATATCGCATAAAAATGAATGTTGAACAAACTAGAGTTGATGATCCACTATATCAGGATTATGTTAGTGAAATTAATAAATTAATCAAATTAGAAAATGAGAAAAAACAAAGTAAAAAACCTTCAAAACAAACAACACCAAAACCATCTGAGCAATTATATCGTGATTATCCAGGATCACCAAAATCACAAATACCAGTTCTATCTCCTACACCAAAGAAAACAACATCATCGAAACCAAGTGAAGAGGAAGAAGAAGAATTTCAAGACGCTCCCGGTGTAATTGGAAGTGGTTTAGGAAGTGGTCTTATTACTTGTCCCAATAATATCCTTGCTGATATCGATCGATTAGAAATTCTCATCGGAGGAAAACGAGCTGGTAATAATTCCCCAGAAATAATTAATGAAGCAGCCGATATCTGTAGACGATTATTTACAGGCGGTATCATGGACGTTGATGTTTATCAGTCTCTTATTAATGAAATTGCCGATGACTACTACAGCGACTGAGTATGTAATTAAATATAATAACTATAATAAAATGATAGTACATAGTACTCAACGTGGACCAACCATGGTCAGGGTGATAAATTCACGATTACCTGTATACAAAACAACCTACGGAAATGGACTAGGTGATGTTGTTCAGGGTCTATTTAGAAGGATAGCCCCAAAAGCAATACCGATTGCAAAGCAACTGGGAATGAAAGCTATTGATGTTGTTCGTGAAAAAGGTATTGGTGCTGTTGGTAATGTTGCTGGTAAAGCATTTTCAGCGATTAAAGATAGATTAACACGATTAATACGCAGACCTGCGGTCCGACCTCAACCTGTAAAATTACCTAGTACTGAATTAATGCCTGCGAATGTCAGTAAAATAATAAATCAAGTTGCTAATCAAAAACTAGCAGAGTTGGTTGATGTGCCTTTATCAGAAAAAGAAAAAAATATAACCGCTAGTCTGATAGCAGGAAGTGGTCTCACTTCCCGAAGTGGTCTCACTTCCCGAAGTAATCTTCGTTTTAGACGATAATAAATATAATAAAGATGTTCAAGCGCATATCCGATCCCGCATTTGACATGGACGCACCAGTACTTAAAGATGAGTCTGTGCGTGATTATCAATATTATTCTTACGACGCACGAATTCCAGATCAGCGTGGACGAATTGAATTACAAGTTCAGGATACAAGTAGGTATTTCTTACCCGCTGAGGCTTTTATTGAAGTAGAAGGTGAAATTTTAAATATCGCTAATCCTGCAGCACCAGTAGCATATGGAGACGATGTTAATGTCGGTTTTGTTAATAATGGTATTATGGCGTTATTTGATAGTGCTACGTACATGATTGATGGTAAAAATATTGAATCAATTCAGAAAGATGTTGATGTTGCAACAACAATACTTGGTCTTGCTAGATACAGCGACGATTATTCAAGATCAGCTGGTCCATCAATGATGTTTGCAAAGGATACAACTGATTCTCCAGAGTATCGACAATATGAAATAGGACAACCAAGAAATTTTGCTAGAAACGCCAATGCGGATGTACAAAGTATGATTATTAATGAAGATACAGATTTCAACTTAGGATTTAGATCACGTCGAGCAATGTTGCGTGGTGGAAGAAGAGCATTTTCATGTGAGATTCCACTATCACATATATTTGGATTTTGTAGAAATGTCAGAAAAGTCATTTTCGGAGCTAAGCATACAGTTGTACTTGTACGAAAAGCAACCGACAACGATGCAATATGGCGACTCGCTGGTGATCCTGGCAAGGTAATTCTGACAAAACTTTCATTGTGGATGCCAGTAATGACTCCATCAATAACTGAAGAAGATCGTCTACTCTCCTTTATGAATCAAGGTGGTAAATCAGCATTATCGTGGTTAACAATGACCACAGATGCTATCCAGAGTAATATTAATGGTTTATTTACGTGGCAAATAGCATCACAACAAGGTGTTTCTGCACCACGACATATATTTATTGCATTTCAAGATGCTGCACGGGTGGATGATCAAACACGTAGTATTATGATATTTGATAATCTTGGTGTTTCCGAAGTTTCCTTAAGAATAAATGGACATCAAGAACCATCCGAGGATATTTTACTGAATTTCGATCAAAATCATGTAGCACGTGTATATCACCGTCTAATGACGTTCATGGGACGTGATCAAAATGTTGATACTGGTTTACAAATATCACAATTGGATTTTACAACCTTATACCCAATTTATTATTTTTCGCTCGAACATTTAGATTTAGCCAGACAATCTGTAGTCGATATACATTTTCGAGCTCATGTTAATAGAGATATTGGAGCTATCCCTAATTACAGGGCAATTGCTGTCATACTCAGCGATAAATCGATATTACTTGAAGGTGCTGGTGGACGAATGAGAGTCGTTGATGCTCCAGTAGAAAACATGTAATTAGATTATTTATGAATATTATAATGTCGTATAATAATGTTAGTGTTAGTCTGACTCCTGGTCAGATTAAAAGGATACAATCAGCATCAAAAAATAATTGTGGATTAAAAATATTGCTAAAGAAAGATCAGATGAGCGGCTCAAATAAATTATCTCTTACAGAACGTCAGCTCGGGCATTTCAATGAAGCAAAAAAATCAAATAAAGGTATAAAACTTAATCTTTCTGCGGGTGCCATTAAAGATATAATTAAGACGGGTGGTATATTTCCACTTCTTGCTGCTATACCAGCATTAATTGCCGCTGCAGCCCAGCTGTTGCAAAAGCAGCTGCATTAGGTGCTGTTGGAACTGCTGCTGGAATGGCATTAAAGAAAGCAACGGACAGGGAATCAAAAAAAAGGGAAGGGGTCTAAGATTACCAGGGACCCCACACTGGTACGGAAAAGGCCTAAGATTACCAGGGACAGTTTACTGATATCTCCTATGTCCAATTTTGATTTACTAGATGCTGCTAAAAAATTAAAAATAAAAAATTTTAGAGGAGTTTTTATGCGCGATCAATTACCAAAACAGCCAAACAATATTGAAACAGGTATTATTAATCTCGATAAAAATTCTGGTCCAGGCACGCATTGGGTCGGATATGCAATTGATCCACGTGGAATTATTTATTTTGATTCATATGGACTAGCTCCACCAAAAGAATTCTTAAAGTATATTAGTTGCTATCAAAGTATTCCAATATGGTATTCAACATTACCTACACAAACATTAACCGATCCACCAATATGTGGTCGAGAAGTACTTAATGTACTTGATGCTATATCAAAATCAACAAAACCACCCCACAAAGTTGTACATGAATATACTACGACGTCGTATTTAAACAGACATTAGTAAATATAATGGTGGATATTTATGGAAGATCTTCTCGTGGTAAAGGTCATCAACAAGTTGATTTATCTAAATATGCAACTCTCGATCAGCTCAGAAATGAAATTGATGATTTATTAAATATAACCAGTGTGGATCAAAATGAAGTAGTTGTTTTTCAGGATAATCAAGGACGATTAAAAACGAGTAATATACAACTATCAGATGTTCTTATAAGAATTCCAACTGCAGTTGCTGATAATATAGTTATTTTTGCCGATCAAGGTAAAATACAAGATTCTGGTACATCACTCAGTAATTATATTAAGAAATCCGGCGATGTATTTACCGGAGACATTAATATGAATCAGAATAAAATCACCGACATTGGAAATCCAACCGCAGATGCAGACGCCGCAACAAAGAAATATGTCGACGATCAAGAATCTAAGTACGTATTGACCAACGGCGGTATAATGCGTGCATTTCTCGACATGAATAATAATGGCATTAATAATCTTAGAACACCAGAATATAATTTTGATGCTGCGACGAAGAAATACGTTGATGATAAGGAAATTCCTATTTCAACTTCGTTAAAAACAATCGGTGATGAAATTACTACACTTAGTGTTACTTTTTCCCAACATGTAGAAATGTTCTTAAATTTTCGTAAAATTGTAAACAAACCCTTTAAAGAATTTTTTGGTGATCCACCAACCGTTGACATAAAACTAGCCAACATTAACACGAAACTCAATGATATTGCCAGTGGAATACCTAATATTGTTCAAAAAACTAATCTGATTAAAATTCCACACGGACAAATTAAAAATATCGTATACACAGTAGCATCAGGATCATCAACATGGACACCACAAAATAAAACTATCAAATATACCGCAGAAGTCACTGGTATTTACAGGCTGTCCATATTTAGTGATGAAAGATTTGCTATAATTAACAGATATATATTGCGTCATTCAACTGATTCTCTCTCTGGAGTTGTATCTATATTGTTAAGAAAAGATGTTGAAGAAACATTTATACTGAGAATATATGATCAAACAATAAACTCAGAAGTGCCTTATTGGTGGCATATGGAATTTGTGGTTGAAACACCGCAATTAGTCACTTAATATAACAATAATGGATCAACCTCAGTCTCGCATTGACGTTCAACTTTACAGATGCAATCAAGTATGTGAACGTCTAACTAAACTAAATAATTTTATCGACTATTATAACACGAAGATAAAAAAATACAAAAGACGTATAGTTGTTATCGATATAGTTGTTTACTCGGTTTCTGCTGTTATTACTGGAACAGGATTATTATTATCAACATTGACGATGACAGCACCTACTATTATAACCATTATTGTTTCAGCATCAACGACTATTGCTGGTGTTCTAGGTATTATAACCAAAAAGATACATACTTGTACAAATGCTAAATTGCACGATTATATGATTAAATTACACACAGTGGTAGAGGCATGTTCTAAATTATCTTTATATATTTCTTCGTGTGTTAGTGATGGTGAAATATCTGATACTGAATTCGCGATGATGATGAAAACTTATGATGATGCTTTTAAAGTGATCGCAAATGATTTTAACGAATTAAATAACAACAATAATAATAATGACAGACAGGGAATTACTTCAGCAGATTGTCACTAATACAACTCCGTCAAAAACTATGATATCGTTAAGTTCGACCAATCCTGAGTTTAGTGTCAATTTTCCAACCGCAATTCCTGCAAAAGAAATAGCATTAGCACAATTGCGAGTTTATTATAGTTGGCCCAATATTAGATCAAAACCATTTGGTGGACTACAGCCAAATAATTCATTAATATTTGCTAATAAGAATAAACCTGATGGAACTCCTGATTGGCAAATAGTTTCTATTCCAACGGGCAGTTATCAAATAGAACAGATTAATGATGAGTTCCAACGCAGAATTAAATCTATTACAGGAAAAGAATCAAAAATAGCAATTACTGTCTACGAACCAACACTATCTGCGGTTATTGAAGTAAATTCCCCTGATTACTCCGTAGATATTTATCAAAGTTCGATTAGATCAGTATTAGGTTGGCCTGAATATCCACTGGTTTATCAAGTACCACCAGAACCACAGAGATCTGATTTTGTCATAGATGTTAAAAAATTTATAAAATCTCCAGAATATCGAACAGAAATAAATGCTTACCCATGGCGACGATATTTTGGTGATGGAGTTGTACATTATATAGATAAAACAGAAACCCATTTTACAAAAATAGTTGATGGTAAAAAAGGTAAAATAATAGTACTTGATGTTGATGAAATAAATTCATATGCTAGTACAATTAAGTCTGAACACGGACGTGCACTTGATTATCTAAGAAATTTATTTTCCAGCATTAGCACTTCCTACAACGATGACTTAAAAAATCAAATAATTGAAGCAATACAACATTTGAATCAAGTTGCTTCAGACCTAGAGTTCATGAATGATATTATTGTTAACAGAGAAAAAAAATTAGTGAACATAGCAGCAGATAAACGATATAAAGAGTTATATATAGTTAATGAAGACGGTCCACTTCGAGGTGTTAGACTAAATCTTCTGTTCACAACAATATTTCTAAAACATTTCGGAATTACGCGAGAACAACTATCAACATTTATAATTCCTGGATTTAACTCTGAAGAGCTAAAGAAATCAGTTAATGATCTTATTGATGAACAATTTAAAAGAATATGTGATTCATGGAAAAAATTAATACCTACACCAACTATTCTTAAATATAATAATGATCCACACGGTGGAGGTCGTCATATCTCACCTGGTATTGTTAATATAACAACAACAATTGCAGTCAATCTGGTATGTGACGTAATTGATGACAGTTATCAAGTAGATCTTTCAAAATCTAATCACCGCAGTGGCACTGCGGAACAGGGGTATATACTATATTCATTTAGCCCTAAAGACCCCCCCGGTTGGTTAATTGTGTCTGAACCAATTAACCCCGTATACCTGAGAGTTCATAATCCATTTCTGACAAGAATAAATTTCAAACTCACTGACCAGGCAGGAAATATTTTGGATCTAAGACAAGAATCTCTTAATATTAATTTATATATACGCTCGTAGAACGTCTGATTAAATATTTCCTAATATAATAAGGGAAAAAATAATCTGATTCTGAAATAATATATTTTTTTTAATCTGATGGGTAAATAGGTACTCTGATTCATGAAATATCTACAGATTTCTTTATCTGATGGGTAAATATATACTCTGTTTGATGTTTTTGGACAGATTTTCTGAAATTTACCAGAAATTGAAATCTGCCGGGTATAATTACCCGACTGATTAACAAAATCTGTGGAAAATCTAACAGATTTTCTGAAAACTGTCAGAAAATATTATTATTATTATTATTATTATTTGTAGATTTTGTTAATTTTATCTATAATATTTGTAAATGAGGCCTGACAAAATCATGAAATCTGTGGAAAATCCGTTAGATTTTCAGAAATTATTATTAATATTATTATTTGTAGAAATCTGAAATCTGTTAGAAATTATTATTTTATTATTTTCTGTGGAAAACTGTCAGAAATTATTATTAATATTATTATTTGTAGAAATCTGAAATCTGTTAGATTTTCTGAAAACTGTCAGAAATTATTATTAATATTATTATTTGTAGAAATCTGAAATCTGTTAGAAATTATTATTTTATTATTTTTTCTGTGGAAAATATATTAGATTTTCTGAAATCTGCTAGATTTCTGAAATCTGACAGAAAATTAAAATTTATTGGGTATAATTGTCCGACTGAATCATGAAATTCATCAAAAAACTGTCAGAAATTCTTAATATTATTATTATTTTATTATTTTTCTGTGAAAAATCTATTAGATTTTCTGAAATCTGCCATCTGAAATCTGTTATAAATTATTATTAATATTATTATTTTTCTGTGAAAAATCTATTAGATTTTCTGAAATCTACCATCTGAAATCTGAAATCTGTTATAAATTATTATTAATATTATTATTTTCTGTAGAAAATCTGCTAGATTTCTGAAATCTGTTATAAATTATTATTAATATTATTATTTTCTGTAGAAAATCTGCTAGATTTCTGAAATCTGACAGAAAATTAAAATTTATTGGGTATAATTACCCGACTAAATCATGAAATTTACCAGAAATTGAAATCCGCCGGGTATAATTACCCGACTAAATCATGAAATTTACCAGAAATTGAAATCTGCCGGGTATAATAGGTACTCTGATTCATGAAAAATTACAGATTTCCTTATCTGATGGGCAGTTTAATAATCAAAATCATTAAAATCTGATTTCTATGATTAAAGCAATTGTATATATAATAAAGCGAGATAACTCGGCTATCTCTCTCTCTGCGGAGTAAATTAAACGATTATTTCCCTTACTACTACGTTCGATTTACAGACAATAAATACTTCTTGTTTTTCGTTAATTATTTAGTGAATTATTTCTTTTTCCGTAGGTGATTAACTGTTAGTAAAGCATCAATTTGTAACAGAGGAGGAATATTGATGCGTCTTTTAACTCTGATAATCTTAAATTCATGTCGGTTTATACGAGTGCGTAAAGTTATTTTTAGTTATAACATGTATTTGACCTTAACGAACGATAACTCTTACAAAAAAATATAATGTGTGATTATTTTATACAGTATATATAAATAATGTTTGTAAATTATGTAAATATACGTTACAGTTGTACAATAATTGTGATTTTATTCAGTATATTGGTCGTACGTAATTTGTCTGCTTATTCAGTGTTGGGTTAACTACATAATAATTTTAAAACGTCTATATGTATGAATCGGAAAATGGCTCAGTGGTATAGTTGTTGCAACTATGATACTGACGACCGTGGTTCGATTCCTATGGCTGACGAATGCTGACAGTATTCGGAACGATGTTATTTTATTTTAAAGAAATAATTATTATATATGAACCAAGAAAATATAAATAATATTATTTCTGCTATTAAAAAATTAAAGCATAACGGAATAAATATATCTGATAATCTCGATCCTGAAAAAATATTATGCGATTATGAAATATTAAAACAAAGAAAAATTGACAATAAATACACATTACCATTCAATTATAAATTTGTAAAATCAATTTATCAGTCTATGTTAGAATCATTGGCAATGGTAAATGAAAAACAGGTAAAACTATTTGCGCCTCTTGCACGTTCGATCGAAAATATCAGATCCGAACTATCTCGTGAATACGAGAAAAAGAAGATCGTGGATAATCGTGTAATTCAATTAAGAAAAATTATGTTATTTGATTCTGTCAAAAGTGAAAGTGACACCGAGAGCAGCGACGGTGAAGGTAAAATATAGAGTCGAATTATATACAATTGATTTTTTAGGAAAACAGAGTTAGATAATATATTCAAATATTATCCGCTGATCGTATTTGAATGAAAATGCAGATTTGTATAATTTATCTGCAACATGTTTTACTGATTGTGGATGTATGCTAAAATATTTTGCAGCCGCATTAATTGATGGAAAAGTTATTTCCTGTTCTGTTTCTGTGTTTATGGATTTAATAGCTCTCTTTCCGAATAATTTACATTTTCCAGTATTTCCGCGTGCAGCATTCTGACTAGGTGTAATAATTTGCAGGTTAGATAACCGATTATTATGGGGATTTCCGTCAATGTGATCAACTACAAGTCCATTTTCAACTACTCGATGAAAACATTCGAATATGAATTTATGTGAGTAATAATTTTTATTTCCAGTATTAAACGTAAAATAACCAGTATTATTAATATTACCGACTGGTTTTTTCAATCTACAGTGTCTGATCACACCATCTCGCGATGCTTCATAATTTGTATATACTGGATGTTTCACAAATTCATATTTATTACGAAATGCTTTTTTTCTTAATTCTCTTATAATATCATTGTCGATCATTTCATCATAAGTCTGATTTGTCTGAGTCATTTTATATAATAATATTATTTGTCTAAATCATTATTTTGAAATCTGACCAGATAATCTTCTTCTGTCTTTATAGGAGAGTCAGTGTTATTTTTTTTGTCATAATATCGTTTTAATTCCCTGTATTTTTTTCCGCCACATTTTAGACACAATTGAGTTTTTCCTCTGACTCCAACACCACACTGAATACACGGTATTGGTCCTGTACTTCCATTTTTGAAACTTTGTGCATGATATCCGCAGTATTTGTTCACGCACGGTTTATTACAAAGAGAAGTATATCCAATTCTGAGCCAAACACATTTGTTCTTTGTTTCAATCATTATATATATACTAAAATTTTAATTTAAATACTTGTCTTAATTATATGGAGGAATTATCGGCAATTGAACCTCAGATATCCAGATTTGATCTTGATAGATTATCAGAATATAAATTTAGTACTTTGATGCAAGATCTGGCATTAACGGATGAGGATATAATCGAACGTATTCGTGAAGCAAAAAATGAATTTCGTGACGATGGTGCTGCTCATGTATGGTCAACATTCAGAGTCGGAAATGTTACTAATATGATGAATGACAAACGAGGAAAGGTAATTATTAATCACCTTGATGATCAAAAATATTTTATTTTAATAAAATTTATTGTAAATACAAAAGAAGATATTTGGATTATTCGTGACAAGCGCGATCCAGTACACATACAATCAGGAAATAATATTGTTCTCTTAAATAATAAATCTAAGCCCGGAATACTAACAGGTGTTGACAAATTATATTATATACAGAGTTATCCAGCAACTGCAGTTGTATATGGAATATTTCCGCTGAATAATAAACCCGACGTCGGGGATCTAAAACCTATGAAATTGTCAGAATCAAGAATAAACTGTGTAGCTGAACGAGTTACAGAACATTTTACAAATGCGATACGTGGTAATGGTTTAACAGATTTACGACGTAAAAAAATAAATACTTGGGCAGAATCAGTTAAAGATACCAGAGCGTCTATCAAAGATGTCGCTGAACTAGAAAAGAAATTAAAATTCCCAATAACGGTAAAAACGTTGACGGGAGAGATTTTATATAAACCAAAATATGAATCAAGAGGAGTTCCAATAGATATTATTGATCATAATTCGCACTCATGGACCTCAGCAGTAACAATATTTCCACGAGATAGAAAAGTTAAATTTTATGATGGTCATATATTTGATTTTATCAGAAATATCAGTAAAAGTGACCCTGTATCTGTTTGGTTATTTCAGAGTTCGGAATATGATAATTACGATCAGTTTGTACGGCCTAATGGTGATATTTACCGTACAGAATCTCTTAATGTAGAAATGGAAAATCTTGCGCTGAAATATACTTCAGACGATGTCAAAATTAGACAATTATTAAAAAATTGTTTTACAGTTCCATCCGTAGCAGCTCATTTCGCTCAGGAGAAAAATTTATGGAAACCAACACGATCGGAATTTCTTGAAGATATTCATAAAAGTTGCGTAGAATATGGACACGGAGGATTATGGAATACTAAATACAACTATAGTGACGTTATATCCGTCGATATGGTAGCATGTTATCCTGGAAGTTTTCTTGGATACGGAGAATGTTCTGAATACTTTAAGAGATTCGGACATCCATCACACGAGATGACCAGGGTTGCAATAAACGGACATTTACCAGATTTTGATTTAACCGGATTTGCTCATGTAGAATCATTCGAATTTGCAGAAAATCTCCATCCGATTACTTATACTTGGTTTGGAAGACATTTTTCAGAGCGATGTTGGGTTCCAATAGTACTATTGCGATATATGCTTGATGTTGGAATTTTAATATCTTTACAGGTGAGTGAGGCGATTATATCATATAGTCCACAGAAACAATTTGGTTACCAGAACCAAATAGATTTAATATTGATGATGCCAGGAAAGAATTCCCTAATCTTAATGAAGATGACATTATTAAAATTACTAATAATATACGTAAATGCAGAAACGAGCATGATGAAAAACTTGCAAAAGATCTTGGTAGAAAGATAATTGGTAAATTTACTCAAGGAGGAGCCTATGATCATAAAAGACGTTGTACAAGATTAATTATGGACGATGCTGAACTCGATTTTATAATTGCTGATACAACAGAAAAAAACATATTTATAAATCGGAGTAATGCTTATTTGTCAGACGGAACCAAACTAGGTACAATTGTGAGTTATCTTGATGGTGACTCACCACAATTTACTCATTTAAGATCATCTATGTTGGCATATGTTTCTATAAATCTACTGTCTATGATAAATAGATTTCCTCGTGATGCTGTCAGAGTCGCAACGGATTCGTTTTATATAAATAAAAAATATACGGATTTATTAAAACCGCTACTTGGTAATGGTGAATGGGGATCATGGAGAATAAAACAAGAAAATATACTTAGTTATTCTGAATCTGCCGACGTTGAAATTAAGGAAATATATCACAAAAATAATAAACTATCAAAATCATCAGCACCATCTGTATATGATCCTGTGGCTAGACATAAAACTGTTTATCTTAATGGATGCGGTGGTTCAGGTAAAACAACTCGTGTGATTAAATTATTCATGAATAATAATTCAGATATAATTGTTCTGACTCCGACACATAAATTAGCCAGAGAAATAAAAGAACGAGGAGTAAAATCGTGTACTTATCATAGTTTCTTTAGATGGTGTGGAGACACATGGACTCCCGAACGAATGGGTGAAAAATATATACCTAAATATATTATATGGGACGAGATATGCACGGTCTCGTTAGAAATATTAAAAACATTTCTTGAATGGTTATTGACGAAAAATACTGCTATAATAATGTGTGGTGATCATGGTCAACCACCACCCTTTATTGGACAATCTCCACATGAATGGTTGAAGAATAATGTAGATTATTATGAAGAAATAAATGATGATCATAGAGCTATTGATGAACCGCTGAAGGAATTTAAAAGATTAATCAGACTACAACCAGACAGAGTACAATGTGAAATAATGCGCGGAGTAATTCCAGAGACTTCTATGAGTGATTTTCTAAATTTATGGAATCCCGCTGATTTAATAGTTGCAAGTAGAAAGATAGTTCGTGATGAACTACAGGAGAAATTATTTCTGTTACATAAAGAAAAGTTTTCAGATCTACCTGTACCTTTGTGTTATCGCCCAGCAGATACTCGACGACAGAATATTGATGTTGAAATTCCTGGTGGAGATACTGAAAGTGTCCGAGTACAGAATCTTGTCTTGAATGATATTGTTTTAGTCGATATTAATGTCGTTGAGAATGCGCTGAATATGAATAAATCACCGTGGACATTAGGATATGCTATAACAATCCATTCTTCACAGGGGTTAACTATTTCTGATACAAATATTTGGATTATAGATGATCGGATCGAATGGTCGAATTTAGTCTATCTCGCAGTTTCTAGAGTCAGAAGAATATCTCAACTACATAGGGTTATTATGAATTTTACAGAAAATAATGATCAGACTATTAATGATGACGTAATAAGAAAACAACTATCTGGTTATAAGCAGTGTGACAAAAAAAATAATCGTGATTTTGATATTGATGTTGAATTTATTATAAAACTAAAACAACTACAGAATAATAATTGCGCAAGTTGCAACTGTAATATGTTGTGGCAATATTCGAATAATAATCCAAGACAATTTACCGTAGACAGAATTAATAGTGATCTTGGTCATACACGTGATAATGTGATGCTGACCTGTCTCGAGTGTAATCGACGTCGGGGCGCTGCACGCCCTGGTTCTGGTTATGTAATTGTATGTGGTGGTAATTGTGTGTCTTCAGGGATTACCTGTAATTGTTCACGTACAAATCCACGTTGAGGTGCGGTAGAATCTAATCTGTAGATTGGAGGTCTACCAGTGGATCTAACCACACTAGAAATTGTATGTGTAGTCACGCTCCAGATAGGATCAGTTGCTCTTTTTTTACCACCTTCAAGTTCACCAGGTTCGTATAAATATCTTACAGTTGCATTACCTAATACTGGTTGAGGTTGATGTCTGTCATTACTACGGGGTATATATTTTTTTGTGATCGCAATAGAAGGTTTCATGGAAGTTGAACGAGTAATTTCATTATTTAATGCAGATATCACACTTGGTAACCTCGTAACCCATTCACGAGATCTCTCACCGGATTTAAAGTTAGTAGATATTTCTTTTGCATATTGGTATCCAAATAACCGCTCAGCAAGTGTTCGATTAAATCGTTCAACAATTGCCTGATCACGATGAATTTCAGTATGTCCTCGTCTGATTTTAACATTATGTTTCTTCATCAACGATAATACTGCACCAAGAAATTCTTTGCCAGGATCAACCTGTAATAACTGTGGCCATCGCAAAAGTCCTCGCTGATAAATTCGTTCAAATGCAGATGCAACTTCAAACGCTGTCTTTGTTGATAATGGTTCAGCATCTTTATATTTACTTGCAACATCAACGACAGTTAATGCGTATTTGTATGTGCGTGATTTTCGTCCACGTGTTTTAACAGTATCATGTGGTAAAAACAAAATATCTGCTTGATGAACCTCATTAGGGACGCTGACATCAAAATGTGAATATTGAATATTTTTAGGTGGTGGTAGATAAATTTGCCATATTGCCTGTCGTGCTAACCACGCTGCAGCAACAGAACGTGAGACTTTTGCTGCTTCAGATAATTTAGTAATAGCTGATCTGCCTCTCCAATATCCTCCTGGGCTATAATAAATGGATTCCATTATAATATTTATATAATTAATTACCAGCCCCTAGCATTATTTTACTTTTCATGGCAGATTTTACTAGAAAACTAGCCAATTTATCTCTGACAGATTTATTAGGTATAGAATTTAATGCATGAATCAATTTTACATCTGCGAGATGCCTTTGTTGTAAATCTTTACTTTTATAAGCAACATCATGAATATGACACACTTGATCAATCTTATTTATTGGATGCTCTCCTGGTCTTGGTTGATCTTGATTATCAAGTCGGATGTCAAGTCGGGTTCCAGGACCACAATAATTATATCCTGGTAAGTGTTTTTCCCCCGGATATTTAGCCCACGGAGTTCCTGGTAATTTTCCTAATAAAGCGGCTATATCTCCACCTGTCTTTGTCCCTGAATCAGACATGGAGATAAATTTATATTTTTTCGTGCCGCATTTTACACATTTACCTGTTAATGCACGTCGTTTATTTTTTGTTATTATTGTTGTCAGTCCAGTAGTGGGTGTAGATAATCTACATCGAACACAATATAGACTCATGTTATTAATAATATGGATACAATAATTGATTTTTCGGCGACACGAAAACAGGAGCCAGTGAAGCATTATCATCCAGCATTACCAAATTCGATAAGAATGATTATAATAGGTCCATCTGGATCAGGTAAAACACAACTATTATTAAATTTAATAATGCGGTGGTTAAAATGGAGTAAATTGTATTTAGTAGCACCATCCGTAGATGATCAGCACTGTTACGAAGTACTTAAGGATATTAACGAGAAAACGAAATCAGTTAATAAAGACGGAGACGATGTTGTTGACTTTATCACCGATATTGATGAAGCCCCATCTGTAGATGACTTAGATAGATTTATTAATAATTTAGTGGTGTACGATGATATTATGTTGGACAGACAATCTAATCCAGCTAGAATATTTTCTCGAGGTAGACACAAGAATACGGACGTGATTTATGTTACACAAAGATATACACAAATACCTAAAGTGATCAGAGACAACTGCAATATTTTGGTTGTGTTTAATGGAGTAGATAATTATACTTTACAGAATATTTATTATACTTGGTGTTCAGGGGATATGGATATGATGAAATTCAGAAACTTCTTTTCAAAAGCACAAGCTGTTCCGTTTGGATTTATTACAATAAATCTACATGACCCAAGATCTAGATATCGTGTAGGTCTAGATAAAATCTTTGGTCCTTGATTTTATCAAGAATTATAGCAGCAGGGAGGGTGAATGACCACATATGTGTGTAAGATAACAGCAGACAAGAGGGGAAGAGGATATGCGCGGTATGGCAGTCGAACAGACCACTTGCCTCAATTATCACTAAAATTTGGCTTAATTATAAGAGTGGTCTGTTCACCCTCCCTGCTGCTAATGGAGTAGATAATTATACTTTACAGAATATTTACTATACTTGGTGTTCAGGGGATATGGATATGATGAAGTTCAAAAACTTTTTTGCTCAAGCACAAGCTGTTCCGTTTGGATTTATTACAATAAATCTACATGATCCAAGATCTAGATATCGTATAGGTCTGGATAAAATCTTTGGTTAATTACAGCAGCAGGCAGGGTGAACGACAAAAATTGAGTGACCCGGCGAGTAAACTAAACGCATTATAACATAAAAAACAAAAAAGTCAAAAATAAAATAATAAAAATGAGCTAACCCAAACGATTTATTATTCGTTTTTCAAACTATATGGTATTAATAAAAGTTAGGGGGTTCGGTTTAGCGTTATTGACCTTATTTTTCAGCCTCTGTAGGAACCTTTATTTTTGTAAAATAAGGTCTCGTACAAAGTGGTCTGTTCACCCTGCCTGCTGCTGGTGGATTACTTACATATTGTGTAATGTAGTAGTAGTAAATATAAAATACATAAAATTAATCACACTTTCAATGAATTACCATCTTTCTTTTCACCACTCCTGTGACCTTAGTGGTTTGAGCATCTGCCTCGGATGCAGGAGGTCGTAGGTTTGAACCCCGGCCAACTCATACGAAAGACTTCTAAAAATGGTACAAACAGTTGCCTCCCTTGACGTTCAGCATTAAGAGATTAGTCTTAGGACTGGTCAGTTTGGTGTCAGGATAATGTGAGTGGGGGCACGTCATGCTACATGGTCAGTTTGGTGTCAGGATAATGTGAGTGGGGGTACGTCATGCTACATGGTCAGTTTGGTGTCAGGATAATGTGAGTGGGGGTACGTCATGCTACATGATTGCGGCATGATGCCCAGTGCTAGACATCACTATAAACTGTCACACTGCAGACATCGTAGCGATATGATTATAAAAAATTTAAAGCTACATTAAAAACCTAAATCACACACACTTATTCTTGTCAACTCTTACTCAAAAATGTTTCAAACAGGTGAATACAGTTATTATATGTTTATTTGGAAATAATAGAATGAAAATATTAAGTGAAACATTATAATATATAATTTAGAAAATAATATAGATAATAAAATTTACCTATGCACAAAAACTAACCTGACTGAGAAGAATATTACTTTCAGATTCAAAATGGAAATATTTATCACAAATTTCATACATGCATATAGACCCATCGTCTTCGATTAGACCGATTTCATACATGCATATAGACCCATCGTCTTTGATTAGACCGATTTCATACATGCATATAGACCCATCGTCTTCGATTAGACCGATTTCATACATGCATATAGACCCATCGTCTTCAATTAGACCGATTTCATACATGCGTATAGACCCATCGTCTTCGATTAGACCGATTTCATACATGCATATAAACCCATCGTCTTCGATTAGACCGATTTCATGCATGCATATAGACCCATCGTCTTCGATTAGACTGATTTAATAGTTAGGACATTAATTCCTTTCTCTGCAAACATTGTACAGACTAAGAGGATTAGGACCTGAGCCATTGTTGGAGACACTAATATGGTATAGTTCATATATTAAGATAATGGTACAAGTGTCAGGTACTTTTAAGAAAGAAACAAGATATGATAATGATTTTATGAATGAAGATTAAACATGGATAAACGTTAACAATTTTAAAAGACGGTTTTCTCTGGAAACTAACATTAAAAATTGTTTACTATCTGCAGCTTAAAGCTATGTATGTATGTATGTATGTATGTATGTATGTTCAATTTTCATTAGAATGCTAACATTTATCCATCGATAAAATCGACTTCTTAAGTACCGTAGATTTGGGGGGGGGGGATAACGGTTGGTAGATTGGGGTGGGGGGTGGGGGGAATAAGGGTTCCTGAGCTTCATAACTAGAATGGGGAAATAAGGTTTTCTGAGCTCATCCATCACGATGAATTGGGGGATATGGATAAAAGGATGTAATATAGATCTACTTAAAAGATTGTAGTATAGTATGCATGATGTGTGATTCATATTCCATGCAATGTATATTTTTTCATTAAAAGGACATGAGGCTTCATGAGTATTCCTTCAATGAAGTATTTATACAATAAGTGGCACATCCAAGATATAATGTACATACTGTACATATAGTTGATTTAAATCACATACAAATGCATAAACTTGCATTTTCAATGGAGTTAAGGTTGACTACTGGCAACTGTGTATTGACAGAGTAAATAACCTCTTCACATCCCTGCACAGCGTGTCTGGTACAAAATTTAGTTCTCTAATTTTGCAGCTAATCACATTCTCTCTGCAAATTCATAAATTGCTTCTTTTGTATTTTGAACTTCTATTTTCATTCATATTGATTAAATAAATATATGACACACTTATGATTTAAACATGAAACATGGTTTCAATGAAGAAAGTAGAGCACTACCAACACATGTTAGCTCTTTGAACACTGAATGCACAGCCATTCATTTACCACCGAGCATACTGAAACGAGTGGGAAATATAAACGTAGCAAAATGAAAAACCAACAAGAGGTAACTCAAACATTAAAATGTATTTACTGTTGATCTAAGTCATTATTATGATTTAATTAACATTGCTAATGACCATATAATTGTTTCTATCATCCATTTCTATCTTTCCCGTTCCTGGCCCATTCCACTGTATTTTACCAACATTCATAAGTCCATTGATTTTCCCCCATATTTCCCTGTGATAGTCCAGAGAGAGAGAGAGAGAGAGATGTGGTGGGGAATATGGGGTTTGGGGTTTGGGGTGACTTGCCATAAAGGCATTTCTTTAATTGTCCATCTCTATATTTCTTTGTTGGTCAATTAGTCTGCTGCCTTACCAAAGAACTCAGTGAGAAAAGTTGGGTAGCAACCTTTGGACATTTTAATATTAAATAATGATTTAAAACCTTACTAACAGGTTTTATAAAATAGGAAGAAAAAAACAAAACATTAAATATATTATAATTCGTGTATGTCTTCTAAACAAGACATGTACCACACAATCTCAACAGGCTGTTGTAATTTTGTATCATTGGTATCATGCAAACCAATATTAAATGCTTGAAATTATTTCTAAATAATGTCTTCATGTTTGTGATTGCAGAATTCTTCATAATTTTAGACAATCGTGTCTAAAATGAGAAGCTGTGATTCATTTTATATCTGGGAATTAAATGTTCAGTGTTTATGTCACACATGTCCTTTTACCAAGGACACTGAATTTTTAGAGGGGATATTTGATAATTTCTATATTTCAACAAATTGAGTGTCTTTTCATCATGATGACAATTAATGATACACAAAAGGAATTAATGATGGAAAAAATAATTAAACAACAGAGGGAAGATATTAATGCCTGGCAGGAACAACTGTCATTATAACAGAGGCACATAGTGTGGAGAATTGTATTTTGTCCAGATCAAAGCGATATGGAAACCTGCATGCAATGGTGGTGGTATGACTTGGGAATAAGAGTCTGGAAACATGTTCTTAACAACATGATGACCATATAGGAATTTAGTTGTATAACGTGTTATCTTCTAATGACTATTGACTTTATGTATGTGTATAAGGGGTACAAAAGCACATCAACGCAGTGTAAATTAACTTGCAAAATATAAAGGTAAAAGCTACCAAAATCTTGGGGCCCCGAGTGGCCAAGTGGTCTAAAGCGCTCTCCGTTACGGATCACTGCCATCTCACCTCTGTCTGCATGGGTTCGAGTCTCAGATTCGGCGAATGTGGATATGTGAGAAAGCTTGCCAGTAGCTTCTCGTGGGTCAGTGGTTCTTTCTGGGGATTTCCCGGTCTCTTCCTCCACCATTAATACTGGCCGCCATGTATAGCCTATCGTGTGCTGAAAAATAGCGTTAAGCCCTACAACAACAACAACAACAACTACCAAAATCTTAACTTTCTACACACTCATATAATCAAAAATATACTCAATAAAGTTTTGAAAACCCAGCCAAACATATATCAACAATATGAATGGACCTTTCTCATAATAGTAATCATCACAGATCTTGATGCTTGAAGCCCATTTACCAAGTTTGATTAAAACTGGATCGGAAATACTGTCTGTAGAGTGATAACAAGGTTAGCCAATTGAATGCACCGTCACCTCATTAATATATGAAGATCCTCTCCATTATCAAACTCATGTAAGTCTGGCCATGATCAGATAAAAAACATACAGCTTCCAGAGTGATACCAAAGTCAACCAATCAGATGCAATATTGCCACATTACCTGGTAATTTGCATGGATCTCCCCTATTTTATTGAAATTGTCCATGATCTTTCTGAAATAAGCATACATGCTAAGTTTGAGCAAAACAGGAACAGAAGTATGACTTCCAGTGAGGCAACATGCTCAGCCAATTTGTTGTAGGATTGCCTCATTAATAAGTATGGGTTTAACTTATTACTGAAACTGTTGCAATTGAGGTTATAAACTCATATTTCAAATTTAAACAAAATCTGATCAGAAATATGGCTTCCACAATGGAAACAAGCTCAGCCAATCAGATGCAGAATCACCTCATTATTTAACTTGATCTTAAATATATAAGCAAACAGTCCAAGACTGATCAAAACTGATTCAGAATTTGTCCTCTAGAGTAGTAACAAGGTCAGCCAATCAGATACCAGATCACCTAATTAATATGCATTGAACTTGCTCATTATGGAATTTGTCTGAGATAATTTTCCAAGGTTGACTAAAACCAGATCAGAACTGCAGACTCAGAAGTGTTAAGAAGTGATTATGGATGGATAACTGACAACACACGACATATGCAGGGCTGTACCGTAAGTTCACTTGGCCTTACCGGCTTAAAAATAAGTGACTGCAGAGCAGGGTTTAGCTACTTGATCTGCAATCTCTTCATGCTGAATACCATTATGACCAGGCAGCCAAAATACAGAATACATTTATCCAGATTTCATGAGGCAATCAAGTTTCTGTAAGATTTGTGATATAAACAGGTTGTCAACTTGAAAGTTTTGAAAAGGTTTTCAATGTGAAAAGGGAATGCAAAATGTAATGAAATGAGCTCTTTGATAGGTTTCAATAAAACATGAAATAACCACACCTTTGTTGCTGTTTTTCAGACACCACCACAATTAATATTATGGTGTATTGATAAATGTAAGTTATAAATTAAAGATTGCAAAAAACAAATAACAACTTTGTCACTTTGACAAGTTTATTGCAGAAGTTCAAGGCAAGTTAGAAATTAGTATTTTCACAAACATATTAATATAACAATGCTGCCAGCAGCAATGGTGAAAAAGAAACAATTACATATTTTTGTAAAAAGTATAAAAAAATGTGGTATCCTATACTTAATACAGCTCTCCTTAATTATAATGAAGCAGCTGGAGTCATAACTGCCTCCTGCATCACAAACCCAACCATGGTATAATACAGCACCTTGGAGTCATAACTGCCAATCGCATCATATACCAACCATGGTATAACAAAGTACCATAGTTGAAAGTCATAACTGCCAATCGCATCATGTCCCAACCATGGTATAACAAAGTACCATAGATGGAAGTCATCACTGCCAATCGCATCATGTACCAACCATGGTATAACAAAGTACCATAGTTGGAAGTCATAAATGCCAATTGTATCATCTATCTAACTATGTATATTGCAATACTTGGGAGTTATAACTATATGTACTAATTATATCATGTAAACAACAATACTATTGAGAGAAATAAGCAAAATGTTTGGTGAATTCGCATATGTCTTATTGGAAATTCCAGACAAACACAAACAATTATTTTAAGTTATTTAAGTTTGTTTTGCTACATGGAATTTGTGCATCTCAATGATGCAAATAATAAATTTTTTAAAAATGAAACAAAGACATAATACTAAGCTTTATATATTGTTCCTTCAACCCAATATTGTTATATATTTAACACATCAATTCAAATACAATGGTTTAGCACATAGAATCCATAACAGCATTATGTTATATCCAGCATCACTTTAACATGTAGGGGGTTATAACAAGGGAGAGCTGTACAACTTTGTAATTTATTTTGATATTTTTAGACATATCTTAGGAATATGCATTGCTTAATTCCTTTACAAATATCACAAGCATGGGCGGTGTATGTATGATATCATGGCAGAGCACAGACTATGTCTATTTATACTCATAGGGTTGGAACGTTCATTAATTACTGCAGAATTCTATCCTATGTCTTCTGGAGTTTCCATTACTCAGTTTGAAGGTTCACTAAATACTGGGGAATTCTATCCTATGTTTCATTCACTTTTTTAATCTTAAAGCCTCCTGTTAATTCACCAACAGCATACATAATAATGGCCATAACAATAATTATGTTTCTTGGTATGTTTAACCTAAATAAGGAAGTATCCTCATTTCCATCAAACAGACTTTTCCTTGCATGTAAATATTGAGCCATCATATTATGTTCACAATGTATACCTTGTCCATGTGGCATAACAATACCAAAGTATTGGATTCAGGTAACACAATGACTCCACCCACCCACGCACCTTGCTGAAAAATCTACTCAGAGATCTACAATATATATTATATTCTTACAGATTTAAGAATTTCTTTTACATGTTTGCAAGATCTTGTTAAAATTAAAGTCCTAAACATAATTATCTAAAGCATGTGAATTTGTGTCACATAGTAATACTATACATATTACAATTTTTTAGACATAGATATGAACTCTAAAATTACACAAAATAAATTGGACGGAAAATATTTAATTAAAAATGTTTATCAAGGAACACAAAATATATTGGATGCAAAATCTTTTCTTAATTAGGAATATTTATCAAGGAATGAGAAGTTTATACAAAATCTAGTGTTTAAAAGCAGGGGAGATAATTCTAAAAATACCAGTGATCAGTAACATTTTATGGCCATTACAAACAAAGCCCCCAATATTTACACATCCAAATATTGAGAAACTTGTTCACACTTCCTATGTTACAACCTTTAATCTAGAATATCCACCTGTGTCAGACTGAACAGGCTGAGTAATTTTTTTATCAAATGCATTACACATTAATGCCAAAATAGTTTGCACAGAAAAATAATATCAGTTTATCTTTTTTTCATTTTATTTTTAATTCTACAAAGTGCACAAATCCCCAACAATGCATGTTACTTGAGGGAAATGGCAGAGTAATTTTCAGACAAAAAGGGGTGGGATGTAAGAGGCAGGTTATTCCAAACAAACATACGATTATTTTCATTTATGTAAACAAAATATATGTTTTCACTTGATTTTCTACAACAGGGTTTGAAGGCTCACTAGTTAATAGGGAATCCTATCCTATGTCTCCCTGATTTTCTATCTTAAATTAGAGATTTCTGTTTAATCACCAATAGCATACATAACTGTTTAAATATCAATATTTATGTTTTGTCTTTAATGCTGAATTCAGCATAATAGTACCACAGTATAGGATTTGTGTAAGACAATGATTCCATCCACCCACCTTGATGAAAAATCAACAAGAAATCTATGATATATAAGTTCTATTCCTATCAATTTAAGAATTTGTTTCAAATTTTACAAGATCTTCTACAAATTAAAATCATAAACTTGATTATCTGAAGCAATGAATTAGAAAAGTCAAACTTGACATATTTATGTACAATGCAAAATATAAAATCATACTTGTATCACAGAGTAAATACAATATACATGTATATAGTGCAATTTTTCGTACATGGATATGAACACTAATATCACATAAAATAAATTGGACGGAACCGCTTTAAATTTTTGGGAATGTTTATCAAAGAATGAGGCATTCATTCAAAATATAAGTGTTCAAGGCAACTGAAATAATTCAGTACTTTCCTGCAATATCTAACAGTGCTCTTTGAGAACTGTATAATAAATATTAAGTTCAAACATTGTAAGGAGCATGTTCATGCTTCCTATATTACTACTTTTAACAGAACTATCCACCAGTGTAAAACAGAACATGCAAGTTTTCTAACAGGATATATTACACATTAATGCCAAATAATTTTGAAATGAATAGCAATAAGTTTTTTTAATATATTTTTTTTATTTTGAAAAGTAAACAACCCCCCAAAAATGCACTGGGTTGATGAGATTTGCATTATTACCTCACCCATTGTCAATGATGTGTGCCTTTGTGCATTAATTTGCAACAAAATACATACACACTTTCTATCTTGATATTAATGTAGTTGATCAGATGCAATTTTTTTTCAGTATAGTTCATAACATTCCTGTTTTATTGTAATAATTGAAAACATGACTGACATAGATCTCAACTCTGCAAAGAAAAAAGAAAAGCTGATTCATCACCCTTCTATATCAGAGGTTGGAGATTGGGGTAAAATTGAATGCAGTATCCACTCAATTCAGTTACTGAAAGTGTGAATGAACGTAAATGCGCTGTAATTGCTGCTAGTGTTAACACTATTCACTAAAGATAACCCTCATATTCAATGTTTGTACTGTAATCATCCATTTCTTTGTTTCTTCAAAAACTTGCAGGATAATGATTTTTTTTCTCAGTAAATGGCGTCTGGCTTCCATGAATATTGTTGGCAGTGTAAGTTTCTTGACTGACCATCAGTGAAATAACATTCTGATACTTTCCCATCTGCATGTACAGCTACAAATTGATACTTAAATTTTCTTAACATAACTTTTGCTTATATCTATTTTACCAGTATCTATGGCTTTTTGTCCATATTATGCATCTGATACATGAATGTTTTTTACAAAATGGAATTTATGCATTTGCAATTGTTTTAAAGTAAATAAACAAGAAATACTTACAGCAACATATTACAACAACTGCCAAATCACTGAGCAGTTTTACTTATGGAAATGTATTATAATCACTGCCAAATCACTGAGCAGTTTTACTTATGGAAATGTATTACAACCACTGCCAAATCACTGAGTAGTTTTACTTATGGAAATGTATTATAACCACTGCCAAATCACTGAGTAGTTTTACCCTTGAAAGAGGGGCCCCGAGTGGCCGAGTGGTCTTAAGCGCTCTCCGTTACGGATCACTGCCATCTCACCTCTGTCTGCGTGGGTTCGAGTCTAAGATTCGGCGAATGTGGATATGTGAGAAAGCTTGCCAGTAGCTTCTCATGGGTTGGTGGTTCTTTCCATGGATTTCCCGGTTTCTTCCTCCACCATTATTACTGGCCGCCATGTATAGCCTATCGTGTGCTGAAAAATGGCGTTAAGCCTCACAACAACAACAACAACAACAACCCTTGAAAGTGGTATCATCCTCCTTCAAGTTTCCTAACAGAGGAAGTGCATCCTGTCTTACTTGATATTCAATAAACTCTAAATTAAACCTCTTAGATTCAAATGGCAGTTACAATGATCAGACAACATTTCAAGTTCTTAAAGGCACAAATCTGAGGATTCAATGATTCACCTATTAGTTTCCTTGACAGGAATACAATCGTTATTGGTGTATACAAATTAAGTTGGCCTAAAAGTTTTACCTCACAATCACCTCTTGTATCTAGTTTGCAAGTATTTCCATGATTTTATCCCACATTGAAAGAATAATAGAAGGTTCTCAACATGGCTGAGATAAAAAAGCAAATGGCATCATGCAAGACACTATGCATGACACTATCAAGTCACTGGCAATCACACTACCTTTACCAGTGTTTTAATTGTTATTATCAAATTATTCAAACAAATTAAATATTTTTCCACAAAAAGTGGTAGTCACTTATATTAATAATCTGAATGGATTAGGCTGCCATAAACCTATTCAATTCTAAAAAGGTACAAATATGTAATTTTCAGTATATATTAATATAGAATACGAATAAAAATAATATTTACAAAATTATCTAATCAATAAAAACATTGGTTTTAGTGATCATGTATGCAATATTGTAATAAATTTCTCATGTTTATTTTCACTATAGAATTTCACTTGATGATTAATGTATTTTGTACCAAAACTAAAAATACAGCAAATGTTCATCTGGCTAGCTATTTTATACTCTCACCAAAATAATCTAAAAAATGTTGAACCATTTTTTAATTATAATTTTTACATACTATTAAATGAAGGTTCACTCTTTGCTTTGAAATATATTTTTAAAAACATAATAAATGGGTTCAAACATGCCAAAAATCTGGAGTTTAAATCAGCACATATATAAATCTAAAATATTATATCAGTAGAAAAAAAATAAACAGAACATTTATCAGAAAAAGCAGTAGCTGAACTAACACATGGTAGTCTGCTGACTGTGTTCATTCTGGAAATCAGTATTTTTGCTGAGAAAATGTTTACTTCATTTTCTTCTTCTCATGCAGGTCAGAGGATGAACTGGATGGTGAGGGGGAAAAGTTATCTGATCTGAAACCACTTCGTGTAATGACAGATTTCCGTCCTGGTATCTGAAAACATGATAAAATTGAACGAGTGAGTGAGTCTGAGTACTTTTTATCTCTAAACTGAAGGTTAGGTCAAAAATCTCATCATAGCAGATATTTTGATATTTTACGTATTTTTGTTGAATTTATAATACTTCTGGATTTTTATTAATATTTTATTTGACTATATATATATATATATATATATATATATATATATATATATATATATATATATATGTATAAGTATAAGTATTTTTAATGTGTATGCAAACAAGCCAATGGTGATAAGTAGTCACAATATCATCTATTTCAAGCATCAACTCAATGAAAGTGAACTTTATGCAGATCTGCTGTTGCTGTTGATGTTGTTGCTGTTGTGGGGTTTAACACCATTTTCAACAAACAATCGGATATACATGGCAGCCAATATAACTGGTGGAGGAAGAATCCAAGAAAACCCCAGGAAGAACCACTGGCCCAAGGGAAGCTACTGGCAGCTTTCTCACCTACACACATTAGCAGAGCCTGAATCTCAAACCCATGCAGACAGAGGTGTATACAGATCTGAGTGCAAGGGTTGGACTTAACTATACAGGTAATTAAATACTGCCATCAGTCTGTGGTAACATAATGCAGGGGTTAAAAGTAAACTCTGGAAGCTGTAGATGTCCAACCCTTGTTGGACAGTGTTAATGTTTATTTATACATTTAGCACCAGTTTATCACATAAAGATGGGATGGCATGTGACTAATAGGAATCTTTTAAATAAGAGTCCATTGAAGTGACTGATGCTCTACTGGCTGAATAAAATTTAAAGGAATCCAACAAGAAAAGATTGTTTCTTTTCTAACTGCTAACCATCAAGTATAATAATAACATTTTCATAATGGCTGCCATGGTGATCATATTGGATGTAAGATCTGCACAGTAGTCTGGTGGTAGGATTTATGACAGCACCCTTCTGGTCACAATTCCAGCACTGTCCTCAAACAAGTGTTGGAGAATTATTACAAGAGTAATTCTCTTTTTTAATCAGGGCCCAGCCTACACATATTTTGTTCTCAGATAAATATGTCCTGACACATTGCACCACAAAATGGAAAGAAAATGTTGTGTACAACTGAATTAATATCTACAGTAGACATTCAGGCCCTGAGCTAATTTTATGTCACAGAGTTCTTTTCAGTCCAGTAGACAACCTTTTCCCACCTCAGTCTTCTATTTTTTACTTTGTAGCTATGAAGTGTTTAAAAAATTAGGAAAAAAAATATTCAAACAAAACTTTGGATAATAATAATTATTTATTGTCAGGCATGTCTACTGAACAAACAGTCATTTGTGTGCATGTCATGTCCAGCAAATATGACTATTTAGTCCCTCCCTCTGCAGTATACCAATCAGGACTTCATACAATGGTTTATATTTAGAGTGTGAAGTGTTCATACCATAGGCTGTTAGATATGGTGTGTACATGTGACCGATTAATACAAGTGAAGACTTCATGCAATGATCTGATATATATGGTGTGCATGTGAGGACTTCATACAGTGGTCTGTCTTATCAGAAATTTGTGCATGTGAGGACATCGTATCAGGACAGGTCTGTCATATCTGGTGTGTATATATGAGGACCTTATACGCCACTCCCTCGATAACTCGCACCATAATAATTTGCAAACCTGCTTATAACGTGAGGGTCAGTCATGGACCCCATTTTTTTAAACTAGAAAGTACAGAAAAATTAACCCCTATTTGTTGAACATGAAGAAAATTGCGATCAAAATTGGTAACTGAAACTGAAATATCGCTCATTTTATCATCAAAAATGGTTGATATGACATGGAAATTTGAATCAATATTATGAAATTATCAACTTTTAATAAGAATTCATGTATTTTATTAAGATCCTTTCCAAGCAACATTCTTGGTACACCGTAAATAATGGTATGCAGTGAAATGTTGATCAATGAAATTGTCACAAATGCCTAGATGAGGCAGAACTTTTATAAATAAATACCTATTAAATAATTTTTTTATCAAGTGACATGAGTGTTTAAGTTACATATTTTAGTTCAGTTTAAGTGTAATGCATTGTACCATGTTGTATTCAAACGTGAAATATGTCAATCTTCCATAGTAGCTATGTCCACAAGCATTTCTGTGAAAACCTAATTAAGTGCCAACGGTGTTTAGATACCTAATTTACGCAAGTATTTGTTGTATTGCCTCACTGAATTAAAAGCTGCCCTCCTTTTATTACCACTTTTAATTGTGTCTTTTGTATCAAATAAAGAGGGGTGGACTAACTGAAAAGTTAAAAGGCATGGAAATCCAACCTGCACAAGAACTAGTGGCCCCGGTCAAGTGTCAGGTCAACTCATTTCAAGCGATCAATCAGACACTGTTAATATTTTTTTGGTGAATGTAATATAATTAAACAAAAATAATTTTGCAAACTCATTTACAAATGTGAGCAACAATAGCAAGACAACCAAGCGAATTACTTGATGTAAAATTCTGTTTCACAGACACGTTTTATTAATGAACAGCTAGTTTCAGAGTTTGTAGTTAATTTGTAATTCCTGAACTTGCACTCGGAGATTTCCTCACGGATGAGAAGTTTCACTATTATTTGCAGTGAAATCATGTAATCAATATTTTATTATAGAACAATTTTTAGAAAATGACTTTTGGCGGTTATGGTACTAAATGCTCCGTTTTCTGTAATAACAGGAATCTTGTTTGATTGTGAATTTGAATCAAGAAATAGAATGGTTCCATGCTGAGTATGCACATTGCGTTGCATTCCACAAGAGTAGAGAGTAAAGTGGGGGAGCAGATGGATCAGGGAACCAGACTAATCAACAACAACATAAAGTGGTGATGTAATACACAATGTTTTTGTATATATGTGAAGGTTGTTGAAACCAGTTGGAATCATGTTAATTATCTCTCATTGGTTGGATATCTTGAAAATAAAGGTCATTTTTAAATAAAAACGAATAACTTTGTTAGAAAAAGTGCTTTATTGACAATTATTCTCAACACAATTATAAAACATGTATTCAACCATTAAACAGACCAGTTTGTGCTGTACCCCCCCCTTGCAGTTTTTCTTGATGTCCAGCAATGATGGTAGCATTTCATATTGTTATGGAGGTCCCTCGATAACTTGCGCCCTTGCTAATAGTGCGGTCTTTGTTTTTGGACCCCATTGTGCGTGAGTTATCGGGGGAGAGGTGTACCATGGTCTGTCACATCTGGTGTGCACATGTGAGGGCTTCATGCAATGGTCCACCATATCTGATGTGTACAGGTGAGGACTTCTGCACAATGTATATCCAGACTTAGATATTATGGTCACATAATGCAAAAGCCCATAATTCATTTGCAGACCAAAGTGTACAAACTTCATTTTGCTTGTGATTTCCAGAAAAAAACTGTAGACCCTAATCTCATTTGACCAGACTCTTGTCTGACTCCATGAGATATCAGCCATACAAGGGTAGAGTAAAATTCTTCAATAATCAATACTGAAGACAAATGGACTTTAATCAAACTCTGTACAAGTGAATCTACAAATACATTTCTTGACGTCTCAAAATTTATCTAGTTATACATTCTGCAATCTTACATCATTCAGCATCACTTTGCAAACAGACGCTTATGCAAGAGGAAAATTGTAATCATCCAATGAAGCTGACAATGTGTACTTGAAACATAACATCATCCCATCATAACAGTGATGTAGTGCATCTCATCAGCCAATCAAATTACTTTTCCAAATTTTTGAAAAAGCTTTTCTCCAGCACTGCAAGAGGAACTCTTTTCCTGTCTGACCCTTGTTTGTAAAGTTCTCACTAAGCCACAAGGAAGGTCTGGGTAACAAGGCTAACTAGACCCCAATCAAGATCTCACTAAGCCACAAGGAAGGTCTGGGTGACAAGGCTAACTAGACCCCAATCAAGATCTCATTAAGCCACAAGGAAGGTCTAGGTGACAAGGCTAACTAGACCCCAAAGAAGATCTCATTAAGCCACAAGGAAGGTCTAAGTGACAAGGCTAACTAAGGTGGTGCTCTACAATTTCGTATTTTGCATAGGGTTAGAATTTTAAAGAAAAAGAATTTCCCCGGGTTTCCTCGCTGGTTATACTGGCTATTTAAAAAAGACCTTGTATATCTTAGGCATTGTTCAAAGAACCTGTAATTCCCTTTATTCTGGTGTATGATTAATGGGTGTAATATGGGTTATAGAGTATACAGCTTGGCCTTACTCCAGATGTGCACCTTCCAAAAAAGTGCTAGCTTCATTTGGTCATTTTCACTTCCAGAACTTCACAGGTAAATTGTCAAAAAAAGAGCCAATACATTTTTTAACTTTTTATATAGCTGGTAATTCATTCATTGCACTTTCAGAAGCTGGTATTGTCTAGTCTGGCAAAATTCATTTTCCCTACTTTAATAGCTGACAAGGATAGTGTACTTTAGACAAATTCAGGCTGATTTTTGGAGCACAAGGGAGCAGTCATTTTAGTAAGCTGTGTGATAAGATCATTTACAATTTCCAGAAGTACAATATCCAAAGAAAAGTCAGCCACATTCCATCAAAACAGCATAGAGGTATGCCAACTTTCTCTCCACTGTGCATGTTTTATATGCAAACAACTTCACCTTACATATGTCACTCTCTCAAAAGTACATAATAACTGGTGAGCACCCCCTAAGCCACAAGGAAGGTCTGGATGACAAGGCTAACTAGACCCCAATCAATCAGGATCTCACTAAGCCACAAGGAAGGTCTGGGTTACAAGGCTAACTAGACCCCAATCAGGATCTCACAAAGCCTCAAGGATGGTCTGGGTGACAAGACTAACTAGACCCCAATCAATCAGGATATCACTAAGCCACAAGGAAGGTCTGGGTGACAAGGCTAACTAGACCCCAATCAATCCAGATCTCACTAAGCCACAAGGAATATCTTGGTGATAAGGCTAACTAGACCCCAATCAAGATCTCATTAAGCCACAAGGAAGGTCTGGGTGACAAGGCTAACTAGACTCCAATCAATCCAGATCTCACTAAGCCACAAGGAAGGTCTGGGTGACAAGGCTAACTAGACCCCAATCAAGATCTCACTAAGCCACAAGGAAGGTCTAGGTGACAAGGCTAACTAGACCCCAAAGAAGATCTCATTAAGCCACAAGGAAGGTCTAAGTGACAAGGCTAACTAGACCCCAATCAAGATCTCATTAAGCCACAAGGAAGCTCCAGGTGACAAGGCTAACTAGACCCCAATCAAGATCTCATTAAACCACAAAGAAGTTCTAGGTGACAAGGCTAACTAGACCCCAATCACATTTACAAAAGCAGATCTCTTCTTACACTATTCCTGTATGGTAGTAGGATTTACATTTAAGTCCTTGTTTTCATTACAAGACACAATAGTGTTCTAATTATTACAGCTTTGCATACAGTCTTACTGGTTAAAATGGACACATTTATAAACTTATCAACTCTCTGTGGACCTCATGGTAGATTAGCTCTACCATGTAAATGAGTTACCATTGTTAAATATAGTCTGTATTGTTCTTAGTTTAATTTTTATTATTATCATTGTATTTCCAAGGTAACTCCTACAATCAAAATTGTATTAACCTGTCTTGTGGAGCAAGCCAACTTTTTCTTAGGTTACTTTTCTATTTCCAGCAGTTGGTGGATTGAACATGGATTAGGCCATTTTGGACTAACTTTAAAAAAAAAACTGTTTACAACCACTTACCTTGTTAAGGCTAGCCTGTGAACCCATTAGTTTCTCAAAATCCTTGGATCCCTTCCCAATGGCAGCCTTCACATCTTTGTCCATCCCTGGTACAGACAGTTCTCCAAATACCTATAATTAAATCATTTATTTAGTCAAACATAATGTTCACTCTTATGCATGCATGTGATGGACCTGACTAATGATATATACACATCCATTGAATTCTTTTGGACTTGTGTAGAAACATTTATAGTTATTCTGGATTCACTTAATAATACTGTAAGTTCTTCTTAAATTTTCATTTTATAACTTTGATAATTAAATCATTTGTTAAGTTTTACAAATCTTGATGGTTTTGATTCTTTCCATTATATAGATTATGATCCAAGAGTCTTCTTTAGATCTGAAAATAAATGTAAAACAAGTTCATTCACAAACAAAACACTGTTCTGTTTATCTCTGAATCTATCTATTATACCTCTACTATAGCGCCATCTGGAAGCCGCAGGAAGTGCCGATAAAGCTCTCGCAGGCCATCCAAGTGTATGATGTGGATCGAAATGTGCGTGGTGATCTCTTTGCGACTTTCTTTCTTTGTATCCTCTTCCTGCTCTACTGTGTTCTCATTCCAGACAGTATCATCAACCTGAAAGACGGTGAAATATTGCATCAAATGTAATAACAAGTTATTAACTGGACAATATCATCAACCTGAATGACGGTGAAATATTGCATCAAATGTAATAACAAGTTATTAACTGGACAATATCATCAACCTGAATGACAGTGAAATATTGCATAAAATGTAATAACAAGTTATTAACTGGACAATATTATCCACCTGAAAGACGGTGAAATATTGCATCAAATGTAATAACAAGTTATTAACTGGACAATATCATCAACCTGAAAGACGGTGAAATATTGCATCAAATGTAATAACAAGTTATTAACTGGACAATATCATCAACCTGAATGACGGTGAAATATTGCATAAAATGTAATAACAAGTTATTAACTGGACAATATTATCCACCTGAAAGACGGTGAAATATTGCATCAAATGTAATAACAAGTTATTAACTGGACAATATTATCCACCTGAATGACAGTGAAATATTACATCAAATGTAGTAACAAGCTACTAACTGGACATTACAGTATTTCTCCCATATTAATTCTAGGGGACCTTCCATATAAATATTTTAGATTTTAAAGGTGGGTTGTAGATTGCAATGAATACCATATTTTCTGTTTGATTACTCATCGAATATATTTGCATATAATCTGTATATCTATTGATTTTAATAAAATTATGAAATCTATCTTTTTTGGTCAAAATATTATTTATCTCACCACCCACCTACCACATCAAAACCCAATGTGGATCACAATATCAAAATGTAATTAATGATATTTTTGGGGTCTTCGATAAATCTTTTTCTTCTGAATGAGACTAATAATCGACATAGTGCAAATGTTAACTTCATTCTTTATCTTCAAAGTCAGTCTGACCAAAAACATTCATTTAATCTAATTATATTGATAGTGGGGACTTTAGTTCAAGAAGTCCCTAATTATATTGATAGTGGTGAATACAGTTCTAGAAGTCCTTAATTATCTTGATAGTGGTGATTTTATTTCAAGAAGACCTTAATTATATTGATAGTGGGGACTTTAGTTCTAGAAGTCCCTAATTATATTGATAGTGGTGTATAGAGTTCTAGAAGTCCCAAATTATATGGATGGTGGTGACTTTAGTTCAAGAAGTTCATAATTATATTGATAGTGGGGACTTTGGTTCCAGAAGTCTCTAATTATATTGTGAGGTCTTTAAAGCTATGGTTGAATGCATAATTATGTACAGTGCATATAAATATAGAATATATGTATAGTATATACGCTGTATCAATGATATACCACGAGATGTATAAATTTTTCATTAAAATGAAACAAAGCTTGCTGAGTTTCCTTTTAATGAAAAATTTATACAACGAGTGGTATATCATTGATACAGCATACATACTGTACATATCTATTATTTATATCACATACAAATACATATATTTGCCCTTTGAACGGAGTTCAGATGTAATACAGGCAGCCGTGTATTGACCTAGTGAATGAACTACTCACATCCCTGAGTGTGTCCGCTACAAAATGTAGTTCTATGCCTTTAGTGGCTATTTACAATCACCTCTGCATATTGATAAGTTGATTGTTTTCTTTCCTTGGTTTCTATTTTTCTCCACATTGATTAAATCAATATAATACCCACTTATGATTTAAACATGAAAGATGGTTTTAATGATAAAAGTACAGTAGTAGCAACATTTGGATAGCTAAGCCATTCAGATACCGGCGCATGGAAATTGATGTGGAATAGAAACTAAGCCAACTGACGAACCAACAAGAGGTAATTAAAATATTTTAATATATTTACAGTTGATCTAAGTCATTATTCTGCTTTAGCAACAGTACAACTGACCACAAACTCTCTCTCTCTCTCTCTCTCTCTCTCCCCCTGGTCGGAGAGAGACAGAGACAGACTCTCTCTTTGGTCGGTTTGACTTAAAAACTCTCTCTCTCTCTCTCTCTCTCATCCTTTGGTCGGTTTGACTTAACTTTTACCATCATTCATAAGTCCAGAGATATCATGGGATGACAAACGAAAATCCTCTATGTTCGCCATTTCATAGATTTTAGGCCGTATCCTGCTATGATGGTCAAGAGAGAGAGAGAGAGAGAGAGAGAGAGAGAAGTAGAGAGAGTGAGGCCTGCCCTTGGACATTTTCATATTTAAATAATAATAATCAATTTTTTAGAACATTATGATATGTTTAAGAAAAAACAACAAAACATAACATTAAATATATCACAGTATGTGTACCATGTATCCGAGGAATTTACTGGTTTGCAACTTTGTATCATTGATAAACACTGTAGATAAATCCCAAGGAAAATGCACACGTATATGTACGACGAATCATATTCTTGTAGGTTACTTGGTGTAATTTCTTTTTCAAGGTTTTAATCCAGACCAAATTCCTTTTCTCTCTCACTCCAAATTTCTGCGCAGTTTGTCCGTTATGCATGAGAGGGGAGGGGAGAACAGAAAGCAGAAAGAATTGTGATGAAAATGTGTACCATATTAATTCATTTAGAAAACGGGATTATTAATACTTTTCATCGTTATTTTCATACGTCACTAGTGACTAATGTGTGGAAATTGATCACTGATCTAGAATCAACTGCAGACGCTCGCAAGAATGTTTATATACGCGTATTATTGCGCCATGGGCGGATCACAATTTGATATACTAATAGTACTGGTATATCAAATTGCTTTATACCAACATATTAAATGCATGTTATTTTTTAATGTATGTGTTATTAATGTGTATATCACTTAACTATATACAATGTACAAAAGTGTGTATATCACTTAACTATATTATGTAAATAAGTGTGCACATTACTTATAGACAGTGTGCATAAATGTGTATATCACTTAACTATATAAAGTGTATATATGTTTGTATATCATTTAACTATATGTAGTGCATATAAATGTGGATGTTACTTAACTATATTAAGTGGATATAAGTGTGTATATCACTTACATATATACACAGTATAAGAGTATAAATCACTTAACTATATACAGATATAGATAGTTAAATATAGTGTATAAGTCTGCATATCACTTAACTATAAAAAATTTATAAGTGTGTATATCACTAAAATAGACAGTGTATAAGAGTGTATATCACTTAAGTATGCACAGTGTATAAGTGTGTATATCATTTAACTATAAACAGTGTATAAGTGTCTATATCACTGAACTATATACAGTGTATAAGTGTGTATATGACTTAATTATATACAGAGTATAAGTGTGTATCTCACTTAATAATATACAGATAGGTCTGCATATCACTTAACTATAAACAGTGTATAAGTGTGGATACCACTAACTATATAGTGTGCATAAGTGTTTATATCACTTTACTACATACAGTGTATAAGTGTGTATATCACTTTACTATATACAGTGTACAAGTGTGTTTATCACTTAACTATAAACAGTGTGCAGTTGTGTATATCACTTAAATATAGACAGTGTATAAGAGTGTATATCACTTAACTATACAGTGTATAAGTGTGCATATCACTTAACTATACACAGTGTATAAGAGTGTATATCACTTAACTATAAACAGTGCATAAGTGTGAATATAACTGAACTACATACAGCACATAAGTGTGTATATGATTTAATTATATACAGTGCATAAGTCTGAAAATCACTTAACCATAAACAGTAAGTGTGGGTATCACTTAAATATATACAGTGTATAAGTCTGCATATCACTTAATTATATAAGGTGTATAAGTGTGGGTATCACTTAAATATATACAGTGTATAAGTGTACATATCACTTAATTATATACAGTGTATAAGTGTGGATATCACTTAATTATATACAGTGTATAAGTATACATATCACTTAATTATATACAGTGTATAAGTGTGGATAAAACTTAATTTTATACAGTGTATAAGTGTGGATATCACTTAACTGTATACAGTGTATAAGTGTGTATATCACTTTACTATATACAGTGTGTATATGTGTGTTTATCACTTAACCGTATACAGTGTGCATAATGCTCATGGCAATATTACTGAGCATTTAATCAAGCTTTTAAAATGAATCCTAAAGGCCCAGCCAACAAAGCATCCATTCATTACATAATGATGGGGTTACAATCTCAAATAAGCCAGAGTAATGCTAGGCAAATATGGAAAATAGATGAAATATTTACTAAATACAACACACAAAACACAGAATTAAGTCATACCAAATACACAGAATTAAGTCTTACTGAATACAAGAGACAAAACACAGAATTAAGTCTTACTGAATAGACAGAATTAAGTCTTACTGAATAGTGACAAAACACAGAATTAAGTCTTACTAAATACAAGGGACAAAACACAGAATTAAGTCTTACTGAATACAAGGGACAAAATAGAGAATTAAGTCTCACTGAATACAAGTGACAAAACAGAATTAAGTCTTACTGAGTACATAGAATTACATCTTACTGAATACACAGAATTAAGTCTTACTGAATAAAAGTGACAAAACACAGAATTAAGACTTACTGAATGCAAGTGACAAAACTCATAATTAAGTCTTATTGAATACAGGTGACCCAATGCAAAATTAAGTCTTTCTGAAAACAAGTGACCCAACACAGAATTAAATTCCAGGAATATTAGGTTTCTAACATTTCAAATGGATATTTTATTGTCTTCTTTCATATTTCTGTCAGTCAATTATCGTTTTTCCAAGAAATGAATTTGTTTTGAAATTCAAGCACCTTCGAGAACTACTGTTCATTTCAAGCTCTTTACCAGTAATTTTAGAGACAATTTCAAATTCAAGCACTTTTGATGGTAACCACCAAAACTGAAGTACTTTTCAAGATTATGTTAACCCTGTTAATACCCACAGGTTTTGTTGACCTTGACCCATTCTATATGATTATCAATTTGCACCACTGCATGTCATCTTTACACAAGCACCTAAATGACAATATTAATGGTGATGTCAAAACAATGAAAATATTCAGAAGTGATTATCATTTGAGTGGATGTTTGATTTCAGATAATCTGATGAGTTTGAACTTGTTCCCTTATAAATTAATTAAGCATTGCAAAATTTATATTTTGCCTTAAAGTTTGTTATTTCTTTTTAAAAATGCTGCCAAACAGATTATGTAAAAAATACCATCTTGTTACCATGACAGATATCAAAAAAATTACCATCATGTTAAAGTGCTGGATGGGTTATCATGTAAAAATTACCATCATATTAATGTGGTGAATGGGTTATTGTGTAAAAATTACTATCATATTAATGTGGTAAATGGGTTATTGTGTAAAAATTACCATTATATTTATGTGGTGGATGGGTTATGGTGTAAAAATTACCACCACGTGAATGTGGTGGATGGGTTATTGTGTAAAAATTACCATCATGTTAATGTGGTGGATGTGTTCTTGTTTAAAAATTACCATCATGTTAATGTAGTGGATGAATTATCATGCAAGAATTACCATCATATTAAGTGATGGATGGATTATCATGTAAAAATTAGTATTTTGTTAAAGTAGTGGATGCATTATCATCAAAAAATTACCATCCAGTCACAATGCATAAAATTATTTATTTCCTGCATGTTTTTTGTTTTTATTAAGATTTTGCAGACTTTTAAGTGCCCAGGAAAATGGTAATTATACTTTTTTTTATTTCCTATAAGTATTTGTACCCATGAAGAAAGTGCAAGAAAAATTACAGAAAACAATGTCTGACAACTATCTTATTCTAGCAACTGTAGAAGTCATTCACTAATGAATTATCAATAACATTACAGCAATATTAGCTATCTTCTGTTATGTATGAGATGGTTCTAAAAGAAAAAAAGTGGGTAGGGTGTTGGAGTGGTTCTAAGGCTATTTTTCATAGATTCCAATGCTTACAAAATTGCAATTGGACCAGTGAACATAGAAAATTTGGAATAATCAGGAATACTCTCTATCCATACTGACAGGATTACTCTCTATCTATACTGACAGGATTACTCTTTATCCATACTAACAGGATTACTATCTATCCATACTGACAAGATTACTCTCTATCCATACTGACAAAATTACTCTCTATCAGTACTGACAGATCTGCTGAGATAACATTTTTATGTCATTATTCAGATGGCTGTTAGTGAGACCTATCAGGAAAAATGAATTCAATTATCAAGACAAATTTATGGGTCTACTACCAATCATCCTGATGTAATTACAAATATTAATTAAGGTCATCAATCTCCACCCTTCTTCTGGAAAAAGGCCTTATGGTTCTTTCATGTTCTTTTCCACTTATGGATGGCACATTGTATTCTTTCACCCAACGTTGAAGCAACCTGCCACACTATTTTAATTTCTTAATAATGATATGGAAAACACTGAAAAAGTTCAATCTAGATGGATTCACAGTTTAACAGACATCATTAATCCATAACCATTTTACAATCCAGCCAAGATTTTAAACTCCAACCAAACAGGGTCTTGGAATCCTGGAAAAGTTTTGGAATTTAAAAAATAAATTTCAATGGTCTTGAAAAGTCATGGAATTTTTCAAAAACTTACAAAGTTTTGGAAACAATAGAATTTCTGACAATGGAATTCAAAAACTGATAACTGCTCATTTCAGTAAAGAAAAAAACTTGTTTTAAACATGACTAAATTATGATTGATAAACGGTGACAATGCAAGATATTGTGGACCTTGAGATGTGTGAAATGGCCCTGGAAAAATTTTGTAGAAGTCATAGAATTTGTTTTTGTTAAGTCTGCAGGAACCCTGAATACTGTCCAAAGTGTGGAGAAATATACTGTAACTTACATCCTCCTCTTCCCAGATGTAATCATAGACAGCAACTTTGCGTCTCTCACCCTCTTCTCCCCGCCACATCTCAGCCTTTTTGACAATGTAGCTGAGCTCCTGATTTGAGATCTCCAGATCATACGGCATGAAAAACTTCTCCTCCAGGCTCTTCAATCTCCAATACATGTCCAGTAGGCGGCCATTGTTGTGAAGTCTGAAGACATACAAATTTGTGGATAATCAGTAAAAAAAAATCAATAGGGCTTTTCACAACATAATAGTTTCAGGCTACCTTTCCAATCATGAGTAATGTTAGTCATGACAGCATTCAATTATAGTTGAATCTACATTAAAGACCACATTTTGTATGAGACCATCTGACCAGGCAAGCTGAATCCTTATTTTGATGCTTTAAATGCAAAAAAAACAAACATTTATTACATAATTAACTTTCATCAGAGAAATGTCTTTTATTCATCCATGTTCACACAGATAAACAAAATAGGCACTATATTTCAGCTAAGTAAAGATATGAATTCTGGTTTAAATCTCTTAAAAAAAGCCTCTGTGTGTGTGTGTGTGTGTGTGTGTGTTAACTAACCTGAGGAAATACATGTACAGAATGGCTCCAGAGATGAACATGGTGAAAATGTACAGAAACACAGTTATGAAGACTCCAGCCAGTCCTGATCCCTCAACGCGAGAAAAGTGCCACCACAGCTTGGCAAAGTCAGCAGTAGGAGTGATGCTGTCATCCTTGTAACGCTGAAAAACAGATTAGGATGTGACATAAATGTTTATTTGAGTAAGAAATGTTGGCAACAAGTTAAATAAACATTTCCATATGATGCTAATCAGGTGATTTCTCCAGGCTGCACCTTTTGCATTTTTCAAAGTAAACTTCAAAAGGGCATGCAACTCATCGTACAAGTCATCTCAATCATTTTCAATCTTGTGCTCTTTGTCTGGAACATTATGCATGTCCACTAAGTCATCAAGATGCATGATTTTTTTAATAAAGTGATGTAGCAATATTCTAAATGATCAAGATTACTTCCTGCTTTGACAGAGCTCTTAAGCAAGCAAACTGTGAAAAGGATCAAATAGATCAATAAAAAATTTAAAAAGATCTTTCACACAAAATACAAGTAACTGAAGGTGATAGTGATTGATCAGCTAATAAATTTAGAGATCATAGGAAATTAATTAAATAATTAATAACTAAAATTAATGACAATGGCTATGGTGATTTTCAATTGGCATCTGGTACCAAAAGTGATATTTTGGCAGATGAAGTGTAAAGATTTCACAAGAAAATGAAACAGGCACACTTGCTATCTTCCAAATTGAATGGTTTGCTTCAAATAAGGCTACATTTCGTTAACAACTGTGCAGATCATTTAAACGGAAATACCCATGATACAGCTACTGTTTTGGTTTTGTAATTATTAATTGTCTTGTTAACACATTATTGGCTATATCATATTGAAGAAATGGGAGCTAAGTGCCTTGCCCAAGGACAAACCAAGGCAACTGTCCCAGATGGCCTTAGTAGGTATTGAACCCGAGATCCTTGGATTATGAGTCTAATGCTCCACTAACAGAGCTACTGCAGGTCCCCTATAGCATTGTGTGTGTAGATGCTGTTTCTTCAATTCTAATGTATGTAGACTGTGGAGATTCATATTTTAATTCCAATGTATCTATACTGCAGAAACTGATATTTCAATTCTAATGTATCTATACTGCAGAAATTCATATTTCAATTCTAATACATCTATACTAGGGAAATTCATATTTCAATTATAATGTATCTAAACTGTGGAAATTCATATTTCAATTCCAATGTATCTATACTGTGGAAATTGATATTTCAATTTTAATGTATCTATACTGCAGAAATTGATATTTCAATTCTAATGTATCCATACTGCAGAAATTCATATTTCAATTCTAATGTATCTAAACTGTGGAAATTCATATTTAAATTCCAATGTATCTAAACTGTGGAAATTCAAGTTTCAATTACAATGTATCTAAACTGTGGAAATTCATATTTCAATTCTAATGTATCTACATTGCAGAGATTCATATTTTAATTCTAATGTATCTATATTGCAGAGATTCATATTTCAATTGCAATGTATCCATACTGCAGAAATTCATATTTCAATTCTAATGTATCTATACTGTGGAATTCCTATTTCAATTCTAATGTATCTATACTGTGGAAATTCATATTTCAATTCTAATGTATCTATACTTCAGAAATTCATATTTCAATTCTAATGTATCTAAACTGTGGAAATTCATATTTCAATTCCAATATATCTATACTGTGGAAATTCCTATTTCAATTCTAATGTATCTATACTGCAGAAATTCATATTTTAATTATAACGTATCCACACTGCAGAAATTCATATTTCAATTCTAATGTATCTATACTGTGGAAATTCATATTTCAATTCTAATATATCTATATTGCAGAGATTCATATTTCAATTCTAATGTATCTATAGTGAGGAAATTGATATTTCAATTCCAATGTATCCATACTGCAGAAATTGATATTTCAATTATAATATATCCATACTGCAGAAATTAATATTTCAATTCTAATGCATCTATAGTGTGGAATTCCTAAATCAATTCTAATGTATCTATACTGTGGAAATTCATATTTCAATTATAATGTATCTAAACTGTGGAAATTCATATTTCAATTCTAATGTATCTATATTGCAGAGATTCATATTTTAATTCTAATGTATCTATACTGCAGAAATTCGTATTTCAATTTTAATGTATCTACACTGTGGAATTCCTATCTCAGTTCTAATGTATCTATACTGTGGAAATTCATATTTCAATTCTAATGTATCTAAACTGTGGAAATTCATATTTCAATTGTAATGTATCTATACTGCGGAAATTGATATTTCACATTCTAATGTATCTATACTGCAGAAATTGATATTTCAATTCTAATGTATCCATACTGCTGAAATTCGTATTTCAATTCTAATGTGTCTAAACTGTGTAAATTCATATTTCAATTCCAATATATCTATACTGTGGAAATTCCTATTTCAATTCTAATGTATCTATACTGCAAAAATTCATATTTCAATTATAATGTATCCGTACTGCAGAAATTCAAATTTCAATTCTAATGTATCTATACTGTGGAATTCCTATTTCAGTTCTAATATATCTATACTGTGGAAATTCATATTTCAATTCTAATGTATCTATACTGCAGAAATTCATATTTCAATTCTAATACATCTATACTGCGGAATTCCTATCTCAGTTCTAATGTATCTAAACTGTGGAAATTCATATTTCAATTCTAATGTATCTATACTGCACAAATTCATATTTCAATTCTAATGTATCTAAACTGTGGAAATTCATATTTCAATTGTAATGTATCTATACTGTGGAAATTGATATTTCACATTCTAATGTATCTATACTGCAGAAATTGATATTTCAATTCTAATGTATCCATACTGCTGAAATTCCTATTTCAATTCTAATATATCTATACTGCAAAAATTCATATTTCAATTATAATGTATCCATACTGCAGAAATTCAAATTTCAATTCTAATGTATCTATACTGTGGAATTCCCATTTCATTTCTAATATATCTATACTGTGGAAATTCATATTTCAATTCTAATATATCTATATTGCAGAGATTCATATTTCAATTTTAATGTATCTATATTGCAGAGATTCATATTTCAATTCTAATGTATCTATAATGCAATAATTCATATTTCAATTCTAATGTTCCTAAACTGTGGAATTCCTATTTCAATTCTAATGTATCTATACTGCAGAAATTAATATTTCAATTCTAATGTATCTATATTGTGGAGATTCATATTTTAATTCTAATGTATCTATACTGCAGAAATTGATATTTCAATTCTAATGCAGCTACACTGTGGAATTTCTATCTCAGTTCTAATGTGTCTATACTGTGGAAATTCATATTTCAATTCTAATGTATCTAAACTTTGGAAACTCATATTTCAATTCCAATGTATCTATACTGCAGAAATTGATATTTCACATTCTAATGTATCTATACTGCAGAAATTGATATTTCAATTCTAATGTATCCATACTGCTGACATTCATATTTGAATTCTAATGTATCTAAACTGTGGAAATTCATATTTCAATTCCAATATATCTATACTGTGGACATTCATATTTCAATTCTAATGTATCCATACTGCAGGAATTGATATTTCAATTTTAATGTATCTATACTGTTGAATTCCTATTTCAATTCTAATATATCTATACTGTGGAAATTCATATTTCAATTCTAATATATCTATATTACAGAGATTCATATTTCAATTCTAATGTATCTATATTGCAGAGATTCATATTTCGATTCTAATGTACCTATAATGTAATAATTCATATTTCAATTCTAATGTACCTAGACTGTGGAATTCCTATTTCAATTGTAATGTATCTATATTGCAGAAATTCATATTTCAATTCTAATGTATCTATACTGCAGAAATTCATATTTCAATTCAAATGTATCTATACTTTGGAAATTCATATTTCAATTATAAATTTATCTATACTGCAGAGATTCATATTTCAATTCTAATGTATCTATATTGTGGAGATTCATATTTTAATTCTAATGTATCTATACTGCAGAAATTCATATTTCAATTCTAATGTATCTATACTGTGGAAATTCATATTTCAATTATAATGTATCTATACTGTGGGAATTCATATTTCAATTCTAATGTATCTATATTGCAGAGATTCATATTTCAATTCTAATGTATCTATACTTCAGACATTCTTATCTTGGATAAGAACATTCTATAATAACATAGTGAAACCAAGTGAAGTCACTAAAATGAATTTACATCAGTAATTTAAATGAAGTTCATGTCAAGGTTTATAACTGTGGTAATGTAAGAAGAAAATAATAAGTAAATAGATATTAATAGGCATCACCCACTGAATGTGTAAAAACCCCCATAAAGTTGACACGGTGGCCCCCTTTTCTTGGGAAGCTGGAAAAATCAACTCCAACATCCAGCAAAATATGATATTATATTTCATCACATAAAATACTCATCCAACTGCAAACATCATTCATCCAGATTTGTCTCTGAACTATGCAGATAGGTGCACATTACAAGTTGCATAAATTTCATATATAAAAATCTGTAGTTCAGTATTATATTTTACACGAACAGCACATAATCTGTATTCCTCCATGACACTGCTAGCTATTATTCAACACTGTGGCATACCATAATCTGTATTCCTCCATGACATTGCTAGCTATTATTCAACGCTGTGGCATACCATAATCTGTGTTCCTCCATGACATTGTTAGCTATTATTCAACACTGTGGCATACCATAATCTGTGTTCCTCCATGACATTGCTAGCTATTATTCAACACTGTGGTATACCATACTCTGTATTCCTCCATGATACTGCTAGCTATTATTCAACACTGTGGTATGCCATACTCTGTATTCCTCCATGATACTGCTAGCTATTGTTCAACACTGTGGTATACCATACTCTGTATTCCTCCATGATACTGCTAGCTATTATTCAACACTGTGGTATACCATACTCTGTATTCCTCCATGATACTGCTAGCTATTGTTCAACACTGTGGTATACCATACTCTGTATTCCTCCATGATACTGCTAGCTATTGTTCAACACTGTGGTATGCCATACTCTGTATTCCTCCATGATACTGCTAGCTATTATTCAACACTGTGGTATGCCATAATCTGTATTCCTCCATGATACTGCTAGCTATTGTTCAACACTGTGGTATGCCATACTCTGTATTCCTCCATGATACTGCTAGCTATTGTTCAACACTGTGGTATACCATGATCTGAATTCCTCGATGATCCATGACATTGCTAGCTATTATTCAACACTTTGGTATCCTGTATTCTGCAGCTTCAATAAAGTTGCTAGCTATTATTCAAAAGTGTTTACCATATTCTGCATTCCACAATAATGTTACTAGCTATTATTCAACACGGTTGTATACCATAATCTACATTCCTCTGTGACACTGCAAGTAATTATTCAACACACTGTGGTGTACCATAATCTACATTCTTCAATGATATTGCAAGTTATCATTCAACAGTGTGGAATACAATATTCTGCATTCCTCAATGATGTTGGTAGCTATTATTCAACAGTGTGCTATACCATAATCTGCAGCTCCAATGATATTGTAAGTTATTATTCAAAAGTGTGGTATAACATATTCTGCATTTCACAATGTTGCTAGTTATTATTCAACAATAAAGTATACTATACATATAATTACATTTCTTGATGATATTATTAGAATTTATTCAACAGCATGGTATACAATATTTATCACAGTATGACAGTGACAAGCATGAAAGAAAAATTAATGAACTGAGTTTAGGTTCAGTTTAATGAGAAAAGATAGTTTCAACCAAGATATTGAACCATTTGTCTTCTCTCTTATTGCTTATACTGATAACAGTGTTACCTCATAACATAGTTATCTATTATGCTATCTGTCCTGATAACATAGTTATCTTTTACACTATCTGTTCTGATAACATAGTTATCCTTTACACTGTATATCTGTACTGATAAGTTATCTCTTATGTCATCTGTACTGATAACATAGTTATCTTTTACACTATCTGTACTGATAACATGGTTATCCTTTACATTATCTGTACCAATAACATAGTTATCTCTTACACTGTCTGTACTGATATATAGATCCCCTACACTATTTGTAATGATAACACAGTTATCCCTTACGCTATCTATCTATACTGATAACAGAGCTATCTCTTAGACTATCTGTACTTATATCATAGAACTGTCACTTACCCTGACAATATGTACAAAAATAGGCTATTACAACTGCTTTAAATTCTTGATGCACTTGACATAAAACTGCATGCCATATTGACAAAACCAGTTAATTTTAACATCTGTAAATTCTTCAAGGAACTGGAGATACAAACCATTTTCCTTAATATGAAATGCTCTTTACATAGGATAATACTCCATAGAAATGTCAATTTCTACTTTATAAACAAACTAGACAAACAAAAGTTAAGTACTCTAAAAGGTCTGCATATGAAGTCAGTTCTATTTTTTAACTCATGATCCACACATACCACATTTTGTGTTACAAGATAGTACCCTTGCTTTGATCTCTGGGCGTGTCACTATAATTCATTACACACCAGTGTTGGTGGTATTAGAGAAAAGAAGAAAAATGTAGCTCCACAATGATAGCAAGAACTGTAGACTTTCTGCTCACATTAAAAACTACAGAACACACCCCCAACCCCAAAAACTGATTCTTCACTCCAAAAATTATCAGTTTCAGAGTTGTGTTCAGATTTGTATTTCCTGCTTCGATCTAAAGTTGACTAGTCCAAACTGCACAAAGACGGATAAGTCTTTGCAAGAAGTAGGGGCAGTATGAGATATAGAGTTGAAAAAAAGATCAGGACATAAAAAATGTTGATTCAATAAATATTGTTTTATTTAAAATGCCATTTTTTATCCATATGTGGGTGAAATAATTGAAAACAAAGTCTGACAAAATGAAAATCTCTTTGAAACAGATGTATATGGATGCAATCAGAGGTGGTCCAAATAATTAGGGTCCAACTCCTATCTCCTATCTCAGGCAAAAAAAAATTAATCTCATGAAGATACTGAGTTCACCCTAGAGCTGTAAACTGGGTATTAAAAGAATAAGTTTTCTTGTCTCTAAATTTATGTCTACAGGAAATCCCAGAGAAGAAATCAGAATTATCTTTGTTCAATACTTCAGTAATTTGCCTCATAATACTGTGTAGAAAAACACATAATCAGAAGGACCTAATTTGTACATAATTAATACAATCTGGAGGACATAATACAATCTGACAGGACAGAAATTAATACAATCTGAGGGACATAATTAATACAATCTGACAGGACATAAATTAAGACAATCTGGAGGACATAATACAATCAGTGGAACATAAATACCATCTGGGGAACATAATTAATTAATTCTGGGGCATATTCAAAAAGAAACATAAGCCACTTTCAAACTACAAGGAATTCTCTATCATGCATGCTCTCTCACATGATTACCCCAAGGGCACAGTCCACAATCAGGATGAGGATTGGGTCCAAAATGGTATGAATGCCGTAAGACATGATAAACTTGCATCCGAAATCTGGGAAGAAATTTAGCAGCCTTTGAAATGCCCATGCAAAGAAGACCAGGAACGAGAAAATGAGGATGTTAGACACTGGTCCAAGGGCCACTACAAGGATTTCCTGCCTGGAATTCATCAGAGATTCCTGGTAATTCAGCTCTACTGTGTATGGCTGGAAAGTGAACCTAGAAAAAAAATTTAACATACATGTTACTCAAGCAAGTTTAAGATTACAGAAAAACTAGAATTATGTTCAAGAAATATATAAGCACCATTACAGTGCCTGAAAATTGACAACCTAACCAAGGAAACACCAGTACTGTGCCTACAAACTTGAAACAAATCAACAAAACACCCCCACAGTGCCAGAAAATTGACAACCTAATAAAGGAAACACTACTACAGTGCCTGAAAACTGACAACCTAATCAAAGAAAAACCACTACAGTTCCTGAAAACTGACAACCTAATCAAAGAAAAACCACTACAGTGCCTGAGAATTCACAAACTAATCAAGGAAACACAACTACAGTGCCAGAAAGTTGACAACATAATTAAGGAACACCACTCCAGTGCCTGAAAACTGATAACCTAACCAAGAAAACACTTCTACAGCACTGAAACCTGATCTAAATGCAAACGTAATAAACTGTGATGGACTGATGTGTTCAGGGAACATGGATACACCATTACAGTGCCTGAAAACTGAAAATCTACTTAAAGGGATACCATTACAGTGCCAGAAAACTGACAACCTAATCAAGGGAACACCATTACAGTATCAAAAAAATTAAAACCTAATCAGGGAAACACCAATAATGTGCCTGAAAACTGAGAATCTAATCAAGACAACACTTCTACCCACCTGAAAACTGACCTAAATGCAAACCCAATCAAGGTTTGATGGACAGATGGACATAGGTACAAACTTGGGCAACCCTCTCTTCCCTACCACTGTTGTGATTCAGCATTTTCAAAAATCTCATAAATTAAATTTTTTTCAGTTTATTAGAATGCAACTTTTTCCCAACTAGCATAAAATCATGTAAAATGAGTGTATTATTCTGGCTTGTAGCCAAAGACAGATTTCAGGAAAACTGCCCTTGCAACCAGCAGATATGGGTGCTGACCCAGAAACTCCTTGTTCACCTGGGCATGAATAGATGTCCAGCGTGATACCTGCTTCAGCTCTCCGCAATTCTAACACAGGTACATAATCAGATTTCTTTCAGACTAACAAGACTAAAAATATTTTGTATACGGTTATGTTGTTCAGTCTACGGGCTTATTCTTTTCAAAATATTTGGTGGAGAGGGAACACGCCTTTTTTCTGCACTGGGTGGAGTCTCAACCTTTTTTTCATTTTTTTTCTCAACATAATTTTAATTCATTTCCATTTGTGGTATACCTATATATAATGGTGTTCTCATCTCTATGCCAGATGCTTACATGCATAAAATGGAAAACCTTAAGATAGAACAACTACATTTTTGCTACAATGAAGCAAGAAAAATGAATTCCCCATGTAAGTCAAGTTTAAATTTTTAATTGTGTAAAATATTTATGTGACTTTCACCTACACCCACTTACATATTGATGGGTATCTTGATGGCACTGAGGAATAGCCACTGTCCAATGTAGTGCATGAACATACGGATGAAGAACACCACCATGAGTAGCAGCAGCATTCCCCAAAATTCCTTACTCCGCCACTGTGAGAATCCCAACTCAGACAAAAACTGCCGCCCAATGTACTGCATTCTCTCATGACCTTTCTGGTGAAATCGGCCCTTGTCAGAGAATGCTTTTCTGAAATGGAGAATCCATAACAAAAGTTATATGATAAAACAGGCCCTTCTTTAGAATAGTTATCTGAAGTTGAGAACCAATACAAAAGGTACGCGATGAAATCGATCCTTGTAATAGAATGTATAATGGAAACTTCATTACAAAAGGTAAGTGATGAAGTCCTTGTCAGATAATGTTTGGCTAAAATGGACAGCCCATTCCAAAAGAAAAATAGTGAAATCAGCCCTTATCATAGAAGGGATGTCTGAAATGGAGAGTCCAATGCAAAAGTTAAGTGCATAATGAAAGCAACAGACATAACAAACAGACAGCAACTATTAAACAAAAGTAAAGTGTAGTTGATTGCATTGGAAATGTGCAACAGTTACAACAGTTAACAAAATCTGATATATAGACATACATAAATTTACTAAATTTACATGCCACCTACATAAAAAGGGCATGTCAAATATGTCCAATTTTTATACAAAAAGCTGCCACATACCAATACCTCATGTCCATAAATAATTTGAGTTGGTTGGTTGAGTGTTATGTATTATATAATTATTATTTACTAGCATATAAGCACAGGTGTCTTAATCACATCATGACTTAGGGCCAGACAACGGCTGCTAAAACCTGTATAAAATATTATTTTCAAGGAATTTACGATTGTCTATGCTTGGTGTCTAAATACCAATTAACTCTGTAGGTTAAATCAATGCAATAAAAAGACCCAAGAAGTGACTTCTTCAGGATCATAATATAAGGTGAGTGAATAAACCTCCAAATATGAGTTCTGACAAAAGTCAAAGGGAGTTAACTCTAATAAATGTGTTTATACCTCTGACTTTGTTTATGACATCATCTGTGTGCACATATCATGATGAGATCAACTTCACAAAATCAACTTCACAAAATGTACACAAATACTAATGTCTTTGTGGAAGTATTACATTGAATAAGGTAAGTGCACAATGGAAGTATTACACTGAATAAGGTAAGTGCATAATGGGGATATTACATGTATGCAATGGACAGCCAAACCAGGGCCATAGAGAAAATCAAATTCTGTGCCACTAGATGGCCATGTAAATGTTGATTCATGTAAATTAAATTAAAAAGGAAGAAAGCATGCCATTTCTCACCCTTAAGGCAAAAAAGAAAAGAATAAGTTTTATTGATAGGAAGAATAATGTCAGGATAAGGTTGTGTCCTGAGGCAAAACACTTTACTCTCACAGCCCACAAAACCAATCCATGCCACTTGTCAAAACATCAGAATGCAGATGACACAAACCAAACTAAAACTTATCAAATCCACTTGACCAAACATCTGAATGCTAAAATGTTATTGTGCATCTCTGATGCATGCAAATAATTTACTTACAAAACATTCACAAATTATGAATTTCTTTGAGAAGGGGAATGAATGCATGTGCTTACTCACTCCATAGATACATCCATGTCATAAAAACTAACTAATTAAATGAATTTCATATAAGGAAAAGCATTCTACTTGCTAATGAAAGCAGAGATGATATATCCACCTATCTCCAACAGATGCAGTGATCACTCAGTGGAAGCACCTATGGTCTACCACTCTCAATTTCTATGCCACTTATGCTACAATTTCCATGGTAACATTAAAAAACACTGAATGTGGAACATTTTATGTATGAAAAAGACATCTCTATGTAACATACTTGATATTTGATCTAAGTCTGGTCGAAATGTTTTGAACAGTTTGGGAGTTACCGTATTTGCCGGCCTATAAGTCAATGCGGTGTATAAGTCGAATGAGCACATTTGGTAAATTTTCCATCCTTCATCCATATATAAGTCGATGCTGAGTATAAGACGAGGCCAGATCAATACCTTGGCTTCTTATTTTTCACTTTGTTCCTCACAGCATCGCAAAATTTATTCTATCTGTAACTCAGCAACCTTTCCAGTCTGGATCAATAACTGTAACTAAAAGTACCTAATTTATTTCACACAAAGTATTTTAAATATATTATGTACTTTTAGCTACATATAATGATGCTGATCTGAACATTTATTGAGTTACAGATAGGATAAAATTTGTGATGTTGTGTGAAATTAAACTATAATAACTTCTGGTTTCATAAATATTAAAAGTACTACTGTATTCTATTGCAGATTACCAGCAATAGGGAAATTGCATCATTGATACTAAAATGCTTTATCCACAGGAGGGGGGGGGGAAATATACAGAGAGAGATGCATATTTATTCCCTCAAATTTTTCTTCTTGCACTCGTGATCAAAATAAAATATGGCCCAATATATATATATATATATATATATATATATATATATATATATATATATATATATATATATATATATGAGAGAGATTCCAGGTCTTTGTGGGGTTTTTTCTTCTCCTTATTGCCCCTGTTTAGCTGAAGCTTTTGTGAAAGAGAAAAAATTAATAAATAGTAAATGTAAACTATGAAAATACATACCATACTCTTTCAGGGTTTGAATATTCACAATAGTTACATCCATATAGATTCCATTTACCAGGTTAAATCCCAAGAATGACCATTTTGCATGATGTCTAAGTTTCTTTGCAAATATAATGACTTCTCCATTCCCAACAAATAAGATTATTTTTTTAAAATGCATGTACTCTTCCTGTACTTAGGCGGCAATTGTTTTTGATCTTTGCTCATGCTAGATGTTACTTTAAATCGCTGTCAGTCCTATTGGCAAGTTCAAAAGATGTCACTGGTTGAGAAATTTACACGAGTAACACATGGCATGTCCTTTCATTATATGGTACCATATTCATAATACCCATGGGCAACCTTATTTCCCTATTAGTAGCCTCACTAAACCATTCTGGTCTGCCAAATCTTGACCTCAAACAGGTGTTAGCTTTGGAAAACCTGACTACAGCTGTATCATGTTTATTTAGCATGTACATACCACTACAAAACCACCTGATTCTTGGACTGTGGAAGTGATAACTTAAACTAGAAGGAATTGCTTACCTAATTGATAATTGAATGTGGTACTACACATTTGTACATGAGTATGATCAGAGTCATCAAGTAAGTGAAAAATAAATATTACCGTACAATCGTAAATACATCTCTCTCTCTCTCTCTCTCTTTCTCATAATGGGGAATAATTTTTATTTGATGATGAGGTGCAGTAAGAAAATTGTGCTGCAATATATGTCTCTGTCATGGTTATTCATCTTCTAACTTGTCAGTTCTAACATGCCCATATCAAATTTAAACAACATATATAACAAACAACATATATTACTAATGCATACTGCTTTAGCACAATTACATCTGATATAAGTTAATTTTAATACTGACGATCATGTAATTGTTCAAATCCTCAATGTGGAGTTCTATATTTTTTCATGCGTGATCTCTTCCCTAAAATGAAATATGTTTTTACACATTATTTTTTGAACTTTTGGAGAATTTTTTCTATACAAAAAATTATGCAACATACAATAAAGCAATTTGGATGACAAAATCCATATTTAAGTCGATTCAGAGTATAAGACAAAGCTAAGATTTTCTGGTCACAAACTATCATCTTATAGGCCAACAAATATGGTATGCTCCAGAAACCAAACTGTTTATGGACAAATAGGCAGGTATATTGTAAACTGTTTATGGACAAATAGGCAGGTATACAGTAAACTGTTTATGGACAAATAGGCAGGTATACTGTAAACTATTTATGGACAAATAGGCATACAGGTATACAGACACTGCATTAACTATATTACTCATTCATTACATACCAGAGAGATGAAAAACAAAACAAAAAAGACATAGACTTCTTTATCTTCTGCCAACCAAAATGTCTGCTTTATGACAAAATGATGCAGAATATTTCATGTATAGGAAGTTTGTATGCACAAAGGACAAAGGGAAGTAATAGACATGCACACAATACAAAGGGAGGTAATAGGCATGCTCATGGGGTGGTGCTCTACAGTTCATATTCTGCATAGGGTTAAAATTTTAAAGAAAAAGATTTTCCTTACTATTTAAAAAAGAACTTGTATATCTAAGTACTGTTCAAAGAACCTTTAATTTCTTTTATTTTGGTGTGTGATTGATGGGTGTAATATGGGTTATAGAGTATACAGCTTGGCCTTAAAAGAGCCAATAACTTTTTTTTTACATTTTGTATATGTAGTAATTCATCCATTGCACTTTCAGAAATGGGTACTGTCTAGTTGGGCAAAACCCTATTTTAATAGGTCCTAAAGACAGCATACTTTAGACTAATTCAGGCTGATTTTTTGAGCACAAGGGAGCAGTCATTTTAGTTAGCAGTGTGCTCACACCACATACAATTTCCATAAGTACAATATCTAAAGAAATGTCAGTCACATTACATCAGAGCAGCATAGTGGTATGCCAATATTCTCTCCATTGTGCATGTTTCAAATGCAAACAACTTCGCCTTACATACATCACTCTCTCAAAAGTACATAATAACTGGTGAGCGCCTTTAGAGCAAAGAGAAGTCATAGGCATGCACAAAGGACAAAGGGAAGTAACATGCATGAACACAATACAAAGGGAGGTAATAGGCACACACAAAGTACAAAGGAAGTAATAGGTATTTACAAATGGGAAAGTCCATCTGAGCCACTAATCCAACATTTGTACTTAGTTTTAAAGCCCATCTAGGCCTCTAGTCCAATATGTGTACTTAGTGTCAAATAAATACCTTGAACAGTTTGAAAGTTATGCTCATGAAATAAAGTGTTAATACTGAAGCCTCATTGATATACTTGCATCTTGCTCATACCGAATCATTAATTATACAAAGAGTTAATAAATTCAATGTTCAGTTATTACCCTTTTGTAATTTTGTTTATCAAATTTTTAATTTTTATGTTGTTAAATGAAAGAGGCAAGATGGAAAAAAGAACCAATCATTTTCAGTATTTTCTTTCATTCTGTCTTAAACACTGCACATTTAAATTCTGCATGTAAAAAAAGTTCCAGATGCAAGCTGAAGCAAAATTGCACAATTTGATAACCAATAACATTTAAAAGTGTAAGTTTTTTTTTACCAATAGACATTAAAAGAGCAACTGTCCTCATCAACAGAACATTTGACAATTTTTCAACACTGGACCCAAATAATGTCATAGAGACAGGTCCTGTTCAGCCATCGATAATCTCTGCTTTGCAAGTGTTACACTGTGAACTCACAACAGTACAAGTATTAGCACCATTATTAAATAGTTCAATGTACCAAATGGCTCTGTTACATAAATACCCACAATTTCATTTATCAATCAATCATTTATTTCACAATACACCATCAAAAAGTCTGTCACATCCAACTTTGATTTCATGATACAGCATCAATCAATTCCATCTTGCAGTCAAATTGAAAATAAGTCTTACATTTTCTCATTCAGACACAATAATGGTAAGGCTTACTATCTGAATCTGAAGCAACCTTAAATGAATATAGAATAAATATTTATATTTTAACTTATCCGTTATATTTTAATCATAATATCCATAAGACTATATTCCCCTGACTTTCAAATCCTAACCTAGCAACAGGGGGTGGGTAAGTAGGTTCCTATCTAATCATTATGCAGGTCAATAAAAGTGCCTGATCAACCTTCCAGTCCAATTAGACTGTACCAAACTTCCTGACTCTCAGAAGTTGGCTCTTTTGGTGCATGTAGCTTATTTCAAGGCAACTAGGTGATAAATGTCAATGGCATAACTCATGAGATTTATGTTAGAGGTATGTTTTGGAGATAAAAAGCCGCTTGCTTTTAATGATTAGCCATGTGGACTTCTCTAAACATGTGATCAATGTACCAAAATGTCTACCATCCACAAGCAGTATTTATTATCTATTGTTTACATAGAAATTAAATAAGACTGATATCATCATTCTTGCTGTTTTATAAATAATTACATGGATAACAATAATTCTTCTCAAATCATTCAGGTATGTAAATAAATAAATCAACATAAACCACTCTCATTTCAAAGTCATGTTTCATTATTGCTGATGTAGTCAAAGAGCCGACTCTGCTAGCTATCTGTCTTTAACATCAATCTACGCATTCTGTTCTCCAGCTATCAACTTGAAGCCTTCCATTTTCCTCATCTACATAACTATCTTCATGTATTTTCACATAACGTTAACTTTATCATGTGAAAAAAAAAATGATCAAAAGAAAAACAAAATACTATTCATATTAGTAGAATAAATATAACAAAATTTCAAGAAAATGTCCTGGATTTTAAAATTTTTTTAGAAACTGATGTTATGCTTTTATATTTGGGAACAAGCTCAAATCTTCCAGGAGGCTGTCCACTTTTCCAGTCTGCTTGCCCTCTGGCTAGCTGCCTTTTGCAAAATGTTTCTAGCATTGGATGCAGCCATATTTTAGGTAGCTGGCCAGATAGCTGGGAGGCCAATCTGTACCATAAATCTTCATTTAAAAGTCCAGCTGCAAACTGCACAATTCCAGATGAATGCACATGCAAGATCTGGGTCCATGGGTCTGTCAAGAGTAATTAGTAGAATAAAAAACATACACCATGGTCTGCTGGCACAATATGCAACATCAGCACAGGGTCTATGTTGCTTTTAGTCGGACTAGGCCTATGAGTATATATGGTAATCCTAGTGGTATTTCTACACCCATAGTTGCTCACAACTGAGGGCAGTTGCAGCATCCATATTTCCTTGCATCTAGGTTACCCTAACCACAAATTAGTTGTCAGTGGCTATTATTGACCCTACTGGAGTATCATATTATAATATTCAACAAGATTCACAAATTGAATGCCTAACAACATCATGTTACTGTGTGCTTATGCTAAGCATTATGCCACATTGTCATACACGAGTTTTATGAAATTATGTTTTGCCAATTATAAATAAATATACAATGTTACAATGATCTCACAACTTACTGGACAGCTAAGGAGTGTGTCTCTAGCTCTTCCACATGGGTCAGTGTTTTCTTATGCTTGGGTGGGTCGGTGATGGATGTCTTTGGTAGCATGGAAAACAGCTTGTCATGGTATAGGTCCATTGGGTTCTGCATGTATCTCTATAGAATAATACATACAACACAATCTATTATCTTCATAATCATTATGCGATTGATTTTATTATTATGTCATTTAGAATATAGTGTACTCCTTTCCAGAAATGCCCATCCACCCATAAATGCACCCCTGCCATTTTGTTTTCCTCCCAAGGAAATAAGGCAGATTGCAGACAGGACAGAGTTTGTCCAACATATTCATGTATAGAAAGATGAAATTAGTATAATGTGACCGAGGTTGTCCAACATATTCATGTACAAAAAGACGAAATTAGTATAAAGTGTTTCATAGGGTTGCTTTAAAATGAATATATGATCAAATGTGTTTGAAAAACATTCCACCAGTAGTTTATTTTTCATCAATAGTTTAAGCTTGCTATTATAATTATCCACCTGTTAGAAAATTCCAATAGTGTTTCCTAGAAAAACATTAGAAAAATTCAGTATCCCCACAAGACTGACACAGTATTATAAAATACAGTATCCCCACATGACAGACACAGCATTACAAAATACAGTATCCACACATGACAGAAACAGTATTACAAAACTAGAAATGTTATTAAGAGTTCTAATACAGGATTCATGCTCCAGTGGTAAATATTTAGTTTTACACACTTTTAGACTACTTTTAAGAGACAGTCATTATTATTCCCCTCAAAAATTATTTTTCTGATGTCCACAGGGTCTACACATGGTATGTCAATTTAAAACAAAAATCATTTTATTTTCAATACACTGTGAAAACTCCATGTCAGTGAGTATAAGAATCTATCCAAGAAGAATGATAATTACAAGGTCACAGTTATGGAATCTCAGATAGGAAACATTTTTATTTTGATCCAACTTAATCTCAGTATGAGTGACTGCATAAAGTAAGCATTCCATTCATTCCCTCCCCTGTCAATATGATTGTCTGTCTCAAATACAATTACCATCACCTATCAGTAAAGGTGTCTGTCTCAAATACAATTACCATCACCTAACAGTAAGAGTCTGTCACAAATACAATTACCATATCAGTAAGAGTGTCTGTCTCAAACACAATTACCATCACCTAACAGAAAGAATGTCAATTACATCACATAACATAAGAGTGTCTGTCTCAAATACAATTACCATCACATATCAGTAACTGTCTATCTCAAATACAATTACTATCACCTATCAGTAAGAGTGTCTGTCTCAAATACAGTTACCATCACCTCTCAGTAAGAGTGACTCAAATACAATTACCATCAACTATCAGTATGAGTGTCTGCCTCAAATACAATTACTATCACCTATCAGTAGCAGCATCTGTCTCAAATACAATTACCATCATCTATCAGTATGAGCATCTGTCTCAAATAAAATTACCGTCACCTACCAGTAAGAGTGTCTCAAATACAATTACCATCAACTATCAGTAAGAGCATCTGTCTCAGAATGATTACCATTCCCATTACAGTACTGGACTGGCAATTGCAAGATTTTAAATATAGCCCAGAAAACTGAATGCTGAAAAAGTTTTAATGGAGAACTAATTTAATACTGTAATGAATGTGTTTAAGAGAAAATGCAAAGAGTCGAGAAAACTGGTCATTCTGGAGATCTGATACAGTAGTTTTCAGGGCTTTAAATTCAAGCATCATGTTGTCTATATTGAGCATCAGAGCAGTACAATTTGTATCCATGTCTAACTACATATCCAACCAAATTTCTATACCAAATGTCTAACCAAATGTCCAACTATATGTCTAACCAAATGTCTAACTACATATCTAACCAAATATCCAACTACATGTCTAAGCAAATGTCCAACTACATGTCTAACCAAATGTCCAACTGCATGTCTAACCAAATATCCAACTATATGTCTAACCAAATGTCTAACTAGATATCTAACCAAATATCCAACTACATGTCTAACCAAATGTCCAACTACATGTCTAACCAAATGTCTAACTGCATGTCTAACCAAATGTCTAACTACATGTATAACCAAATGTCTAACTAAATGTTCCAGTGAATATTATGATGAAACTATCATGTCAGCATGACCCGTAAACATAAGTCACTACAATGCAGTTTTAAAAGGTTGCCAATTACAGCAGCTGTAGTAAATATCAGGCACAATTTTCATTTTCATCCAAACAGACACTGTTTATGAAAAACATACCTCAAAATAGCTAACTTTTAGGAAGTGGCACAGGGTGATTGGCATAACTAGCTTATAGGCAGCGTGGCTCAAGGTGATTCACATATGTTTTAGTTGGAAATAAAAATCAATCACATAATATAAAGTATTTATTTTGTTTAACACATGTTGTACCAGTCACATTGGAGCAGGTTATAAAATAAAAGGAGATTTTTGTGTTGTCTATCATGGTAGCTTGATTGCCATGAGCAGGTTAAACTAATAAGATTTTTATGTTGTCTATTGTGGAAGGGCAAAATAATGATAATTCCATGATGTATAATGGTATGTTGCTAAGAGCTGGTTAAATTAACGATCCTTCCATGTTGTATATCAATGCAGATAAACTGTCATGTAGATTGAAATAATGATCCTTCCATGTTGTACGTCAAGTTAGCTAAACTGTCCTGTAGGTTAAAATAATGAGATTTTCATCTTGTATATTAAGGTAACTTGATTGCCAATACACTTTCATCATGGGCCATTGACCCATGCTGTATGATACTACTTCGAAGGAAAGCCCAAAATGCAAATATCTATAACGGTAAAGAAACAGCAACACAGTTTTCAAAAGGAATCATCTACCATCATGGGACCAATTTAGACATCAGGACAAATTTGTGCATGACTTTTGTCAAGTTTAATTTCCATCCAACCAGAGGTTTAAGGGACCGATTTCGACATCACATTAAATGTGCATGCCACATTTCATTGCCAGCCAGCTAGTGGTTTATGAAAAGTAGTCATGATAATCAACATGAGATAAAGAAGGCACCTAACTTATCATAGGACCAACTATGACCTTAGAATAAACAATGACACAAATACCCCACATCAACAGGATGCAGCTGAAGGTCATAAGTCAAACGCAAATAATAAATTCATTAAATGTTATCAGAAAATGGTGAAAAAGAAATGTGACCCAGGTCTTTTTAAAATAAATCCTATATTAAATTTGATTTCAATCCATGTAGTCCTTTTAAAGTTTATGAGTGGAAACAAATTTCATTTGAATCAGGACTCGATGAGGTGTTTTGTGATAGATATGGGCAAGACTTTATGGATAGATATGGCAGGGATGTAAGCAACTCTCATATCTCAATGCTATCCTTCCTGCAGCTCAGGAGTAATAAGAACAACAAATTGAGATAGCTGTAATTACAGATTTGTCTGTTTACACTGAAATATTCTGCGCTCAACTAATCCTATAGTTTTCAAAAGATGGTACAAAAAGGATAGATGTATTGTTGAAAGGAAATATGATGTATTTCTAAATGTGACCAAGACAGCTTTTAAATAATCACCTTGTAGTACATGCCAGGCATCCCCTTTACATTTTTGAGCTCCTCCTCACCCTTGATAGCCTTGATGTCATCAGGTTCCGAGTCCACACTATCAGAGTCCTCCATTAACATCAAGTCCAGCTTCTTGTCCTTGTGCAGCACACGGGAGCCAATTGTGCTGGGGAAGTCATTCTTTTTGAAATCCTGGGAAACAATGTTATAAGTAATAATCAAACATTATTGACAAAGAGAATGACAACGTATTTAATACTTGTATATGTAGGTATTAGCTGGGCATGGCTGACTCTAGACAATTGGTCTCAATCATTTTAATCTTTGCTCAAAGCATATGGTCTAGAACAAAGCTTACTGTGCAGAAACCATTATTTTCATATTGGATTTATCATGACCTTGACCGTTGACACGCAGACCCACAAATCTATAGGTACTGCAATGAGTATCCGAGTACCCTAGTACATCTCAGATTCCAGTACTCAACAAAAGGAGACAACTCCACCTGACAATTTGGAATGTGTGTCACTCACGAATTTCCTCTCACTCAAGCAATATTTGGTTTACGGTTCTTATTCTGTCCTATATCATCTATGTATAAGGTCCATCCATATACAATACCATGCATGAGGTCTATATGCAATACCATGTGAGGTCTATACAAAATACCATGTGAGGTCTATCTACCATACCATGTGTGAGGTCCATATACAGCACTATGTGAGGTCTATCTACAATACCATGTGTGAGGTCTGTATACAATACCATGCATGAGGTCTATATACAATACCATGCATGAGGTCTATATATGCTACCATGGGTGAGGTCTATCTACAATATCATGTGTGAGGTCTATATACATTACCATGTGAGGTCTATGAACAACACCATGCCTGACGTCTATAAACAATACAATGTGAAGTCTATATACAATAACATGTAATGTCTATACACATTATCGTTTGTGAGGTCAACAGACAATACCATGTGAAGTCTATATACAATACCATGTGAGGTATATATACAATACCACATGTGAGGTCTATATACAATGCCACATGTGAGGTCTATATACAATACCATGTGAGGTTTATATACAATACCATGTGAGAGGTCCATATACAATACCATGTGATGTTTAAATATACTACCTACATACAATACCATGTGTCAGGTCTATATATAATACCATGTCTGAGGTCTATATACAATACCATGTGTACATAATAATATCTCAGATCTGACCATTCAACAATAGGAGACAACTCCTCCTGACAATTTGGAAGGTGTATCACTTAAGAATTTCTTCTTGTGTAAGCTATGTTTGGTTTATGGTTGATAATCTGACCTATACAATATGTATATGTGAGGTCTATATAAAATATTATTTTAGAAATACAAAGGAGAATGCTTCCACGTGACCTATATTTTTATTATATTGATTTTGCAAGCTATACTTTGTGCCACCTAATTACAGATGTATCAATATTTATCTCTATTTTGACTCTTCATGCCAACAGTGTAGTCTTACTTTTCTACAATTAAAAATGACATTGTGTTTTCCTATATCTAATTGACCCAAGGCAAATCTGAATAGAATAATGCATTCTGACTGGCCATCCAAAAATAATGCACAATCACAATTTTTATATATTGTGATGGTTCTAACTGATGTGAACATACCAAACTTATCAGCAAAATTTGCTTTTCCTTGTAGACAGGAAATTTAATAAAATTTTGAATTCAAATTACAAAACTCTTTGGTGTGAGAGGCAGAAAATACTCGAGATGATGCCATGGCAACCAATATTCAATTACTCAAGGCAGGAGATAATGCCATGGCAACCAGTACTAAATTACTTATGGCTGGAGATAATGCTATTGGCAACCAGTACCAAATTACTTAGAGCTGGAGATAATGCTATTGGCAACCAGTACTCAGTTACCCAATACTAGAGATAATGCCACTGGCAACCAATATTCAATTACTCAAGGCTGAGTTGATTCTGGTATTTCTGTACTCAAGTTTTAAATTTAGAATCTGTTGAAGACCAAGTTATTTTTAATCCTAAGTGCCATAGCTTTCTCAAGGAATGTACCCTGCAACAAAACTTATTATGCAAAACTTCTTTGTTTTACTCACAATGACTGTGGCTTTTGAGCTCCTGACCCCAAACTCTATAAGACTCTGCCTCGCCTTAAGTGATGACCCTGCATATACTTTGCTAAGGTACATGGTCTACAAATGAAGTTATTAGGCAAAAAAATATTTGTCTTCTTTCAGGAATAATGACCATGAAATTTGTCCTCTCAAACCCAACATCAACATTCTTCTTCCTTGGCAAATGTGTAAGGTATCAACAAACTTTGGTGATGATACAAGATCCAGAGCTGCAGGTTTTTTTAGATAAACCATTTCTCCTAGTTCAGCCACAAGACCTTGAACTTTGATTCTTTTGATCTCAATATCACTAGGCTTCTTTCACATGTGTAATCTGGATCTGTGATGTAGTGCCACAGGTATTGTGCAAAAACCCATCTTTCTCCCCTTTCAGTCAAAGTGACCTTAAAATGTAACAAAATAAATAGGCTTCTTCCTTACCACAAGAACAAGCTATCCACTAACTAAAAGTTTGTTAAAGATAAGTGGTGTAAAACTAAAGTTATTGTGTGAATACAAAAAAGGCAACAGATGGACAGATGAGCAAACAAATATATATTTAGATCAATGTTGTATCATTATGTTCTCAAAATTCTGTTGGGCATATAAAAATGCTTTCCAAATATAAAAGCATTGTTACTCAGCATAGCCCTGTGTCAAAACTGAACTCATCTAAAAGTCCTGATGATAAAACAATTAACCTAACAAATCCAACATGTACCAATTTAACTAACAAACCCAGCTGTACCAATTTAACTAACAAGGCCAAATAATAAAACACAAGACCACCTTTTTAATATCAACATGCCTTGCTTATTATAGAAACTGTTCATGATCATAATGGTGTATGATTATTTACCAAATTCTAGCAAACTTCAATCTAACTCCTCAGCAAAGTAACAATCTCAGCAAATCAGATACAAGATAACACCATAAGATCTTGTTTATAGTCAAACTTGACCAATCAAATACAAGATAACACCATAAGATCTTGTTTATAGTCAAACTTGACCAATCAGATACAAGATAACACCATAAGATCTTGTTTATAGTCAAACTTGACCAATCAGATACAAGATAACACCATAAGATCTTGTTTATAGTCAAACTTGTCCAATCAGATACAAGATAACACCATAAGATCTTGTTTATAGTCAAACTTGACCAATCAGATACAAGATAACACCATAAGATCTTGTTTATAGTCAAACTTGGCCAATCAAATACAAGATAACACCATAAGATCTTGTTTATAGTCAAACTTGGCCAATCAGATACAAGATAACATAAAATCATCTGATACAAGATAAAATCAAAAGATCTTGCTTATATCAAACTCAGCCAACCAGATACAAGATAACATCATAATAACTTGTTTATAATCAAACTCATCCAATCAGATACAAGATAACATCATAATAACTTGTTTATAATCAAACTCATCCAATCAGATACAAGATAACATCATAATAACTTGTTTATAATCAAACTCATTCAATCAGATACAAGATAATGTATGATCTTGTTTATAATCATACTCACCCAACATATTGATAAGACTCATTAACAACTCTTATCAAATCTAGTGATGACAAGATTAACCAATCAAATGCAAGATGACCTCATTAATACAACTGGATGTCACACATTATCAAATTTGCCAAAGCCCTTTTCCAATCTGATCAAGACCAGATCAGAAATATAGTCTCAAGAGTGGTAATAAGTTCAGCCAATCAGATGCAAAATCACCTCATTAATATGCATGGATCTTGCTCTTTATCAAATATGTCAGAAATCTGGACAATATAAGCTTATATTCCAAGTTTCATCAAAATCAGACCAGAAAAATGGTCTACACAGTGGTAACAAACCCAGTCCATCCGATGCAAGACAACTTTAAAACATATATGTGTGGATCTCATTCTTTATTGAATGCTTCTGAGATTGTCATGATATAAACCAATATTCCAAATTTGTTCAAAATCAGATCAGAAATAAGGTTTCTAGAGTAACAACAAACTCAGGCAATTAGATTCAAGGTCAATTCATTAATATGCACAGATCTCACTCATTATCAAATGCATTCTAGATACTGATGATACAAGTTTATGTTCCAAGTTTGATCAAAATTTTATCAGAAATACAGCCTCAAATGTGGTAACAAGCACTATTTGACAGGCAGAGAACATACGATGGATTTATAGCCATACGATAAGTTGACATGTCTTTACGATCCAGCAGGCTAAAAATTATGAATTAGAGAGATAAGGGAGGAAAGTGGAGAGAGAATGATAGGATTTGAAATTCAGTATCATGTGAATACTGTGAAGATTTGTAATAGCGAGACATCGGAGTTGCTCTAGTTCAGGTTTGTTACTCAACTATGATGGTTTGCTAGTAACTGGTCTCAATATCATCTAGAACTATATATTTGAATCAGCTGAGTTGTTTGCCTGAAAAATCAGCAATATTCAAGTGAATGACTTGCAGGTGTATAAAATAAAAGATGCCTGTCAATTCAAACCTTCTTAATTCTGACCCCTGAACCCAGCCCATCCGATTTGGTGACCACTGCTGTAGAATCGCTGTGGATACTGGCCTGTGACGACCTGAAAGAGTCAGGAAAATAACTGTAAAATATTACAATTAAAACTTTGATTGCATTCTACTAACACACTTGGTCTACACCTTTGCTGTTAGAAGTTTGACCACAGCAAATGCAAGGTAAAGTGTCATACCAGCAAGACAAGTTTTTTACTCAAAGTTGTCTGTCCCACCTAAAAGTTCACTCTAAATAAATGTACAAGTTATTGAAAGTACATAATGCTTGTCCACTTTTAGTTTTATATTATATCATTTAGTACCAACCTGACATCAAAAAAAGAAGTCTTGTAGTGAAAACCCCATGTTGATATTACCATGAATTCAGCAGGAGTTGAGATAACAAGATTTTCAAGATGGCTGCTGTGGAGACCATAATGGATGCTGAACAGAACAATTTTCATCCACGATCAACAAGACATCAGAATCAGTCTTTATGGTGAAAACCCCATGTCGATATGATTTTTTCATTCAAGAGAAATAGCAATCACAAACTGTTGAAGACAGATGCCACAGAGGTTATATTAGATGTCAGATCAACATAATTTTCATTTAGGAACAATCAGACCTCATAAGAAGTCTTTTGGTAAAATCTCCTTGTTTGTATGACCATCCATTCCGGAGGAGTGATAACAAAATTTTCAAATTAGATGCTGTGGTGGCCATATCAAATGTATGAGCAGCAACATATTCATCTAAAATCAGCTAGTCCTTGGGAAAAATGTGTGTAAAGTTTCATATCAATCCTCCATTAGGAGGAGTAACAACAACAAACTCGTACTAATGGATGAATATCAGACAATGAATAACAGACAACAGGCCGTCCCAAAAGCTCTTCTGACTAGTAGAACTAATAAAACTGAGACTACAAGAACTTATAAAATTTTTTGACCATTTTATCCAAAAAAAAATGTAAACCCAGTTCAGTATATTGGAAAAGGGAAATAACCCATATACATACATGTATTTAAACACCTTATATTGCACAAAGTTAACTCACTTTAATGAACATAAGAATTAATATGCATAACTGTTTTGTCTCCCTTTATAGGCCATCCAACAGTAAATATCAAACAAGCAAGTAATGTTGGCGCAATATAAAGCTGAAAATCACTGATTTTACAATTATCAATTTGTCTCATTAATTTAATTCTGCCAACTCTCTCAGCATGAAAGGTTGTTTTCCCTTCATCATTATTTTAAAAAGATCATGGCTGTTTTGTTTAGCAATCCGCTTATCACAAGTCGTGTCAGCTGTTTTTTACTCAAGATTCAAGAGTCTTTAATTGGTAATCTAGACTACCAGCCCATAATACAATGATATATTATAGAAAGACAAAATCTATCACCTGAAGCACACATATGCTTACTGCATTTACATCAAATCTTGTATATATTTTCTTGTCGATGCAGAAATAAGTATATAATTAATGCAACCACATTAATAACAGAAAGATTTTGCGTTGACATAAAGCCATAAGTTTTTCTACAGATAGATTATTATACCAAGGTTTGTCTAAATACTTTTCTCTGAGATCTTGATAATGTTTACAAATAAAAAATGCATTGTATTCATCAGCTACAAATGCCAAATTGCTTCGATAACAAAAATTACACAAATAATATGATGTAGTAACATCATCAAGTCCACCAGTCTCTATAAAATATTTATGACTACAACATCTGAATTTTGAAAGAGCTTTATGGGCATAAATAAGTAATTGTATGGAAAGATACTTCTCAACATTATGTTTTATAATTTCTGATAATATCCGCATTTTGATAATTGCATGATTTTATCACACCAGTTTTGACTGGTACAATCCTTCAGTCTTTTAGAGAATGCTGTTACAAACACACTAACATTTCCAACATCTTGCGATATCTATACAAAGCCCAACCCATAGCTAAATAATAAATCTCTCAAAATGTGATGCCCATGCAACACATCCATCAACATCTAATGATTATAGCATTTTATAGCATTCTGCTGGGTATCTGCGCCTATCCATATGTAACAATTTACACCAATATTTCACACACCTAGAGTAATATGTAACACACAATGGTAGTCTGCCACATTCTCCAAGGGCATCATAATTATTCACATTAAGTGAGATACATAGATATCATTGCAGAAACAGCTTTGAACTCTTTCAATACATTCTGAATATGCATGTCCCCCAAATTTTGGAACATTGATATAGGTTTTACCTAGGCATCAAACATTTCAAAGGCATCTACACAACTTAAGTACCCAAATTTCCTTTGGTCATAAACACAAGCCATAACAGATTTGATATTCTGAGCTATTAATGTTTCTTTAGCCTTTGTCCTGGATAATTTGAGTGTAAACACAAGGCCAATATATTTGAAAAATGAAACTACTAATTTGTGCCCCATTTAAATGTCCTCCATTGCAAAACAATATTATTTTTGTTTCATCCAAGTTATCTATCATTCCAGTTATATTAGAAAAGCATTTTATTGTGTGTAACTCTTGTCACAATATTATCGCTGTATTACTGTAATTAGCTTCAACATCAGCAAATACCAGTGCTAAAAGATCGTGAACAATTTTTGATATAAAAATATCTCTACCACAATTTTGCTTAGTGTACATTTCATAATGTGTCATATATGTTTACATGTCATGTTATAACATAAGTGTGAGCATTTCATATTATGTCATAAGTGTGTACATTTCATATTGTATTATAAATGTTTACATATCATGTTATGTCATAAGTGTGTACATTTCATATTATGTCATAGTGTGTACATTTCATATTATGTCATATCATAAGTGTGTACATTTCACATTATGTCATAAGTGTGAGCATTTAATATCATAAGTGTGTACTTTTCATATTATGTCATGTCACAAGTGTGTACATTTCGTATTATGTCATAAGTGTGTACATTTCATATTATGTCATGTCATAAGTGTGTACATTTCATATTATAAGTGTCAGCATTTCATATTATGTCATAAGTGTGTACATTTCATATTATGTCATGTCATAAGAGTGTACATTTCATATTATGTCATAAGTATGTACATTTCATATTATGTCATAAATGTTTACATGTCATGTTATGTCGTGTTTGAGCAGTTCATATTATGTCATAAGTGTGCACAACTCATATTATGTCATAAGTGTGAGCCTTTCATATTATGTCATACATGTGAACATATCATATCATGTTATACATGTGTACATTTCATATAATGTCACATGTGTACATTTCATATAATGTCATAAGTGTGTACATTTCATATTATGTCATGGTGCGTACATTTCATATTATGTCATAAGTGTGCACATTTCATATTATGTCATAAGTGTGTACATTTAATATTATGTCATAAGCGTGTACATTTCATATTACATCACTGTTTTAAATTTCTCTGATTTTGTTCCATCTCATGTCAAATATTAAAAGCATATTAAGTATTATGGAAAGCAATTATAGTGGAATCAAATTATAACAAACAACCAGTTATGAGACTAAGCAAACTTCAGTTACCAAACTAAACATATTTTGCTATATCAGGAATACATTCAAAGATCATGTTAAAACATAAAATTCTTATCGGTACTTTGGTAAATCTAAAATGTCCTATAGCCATGTTAAACTTCATGACATTCTAGTTCCACTTGATGTTGTTGTTATTATTAGTAGAAGTAGTAGCAGTAGTAGTAGTATTAGTCATAGTAAAGTATTATTACAAGATTTTCTTTTACTTCACCTTGTTTAAGCATCAATTAATAACAACATTAATATAAAAGAAATGTTAAATAGTCAAGCAAATCAACAAGGTCAGGAAGATACAGTCTTGGATAACACCAGAAAAATGTTAATTAAAACTGAGAAATTATTTCCCTTTCTCTCAACAACATTAAATACAGTTTTAATGGCATCACTAAACAAATTAAGTTCCTTTCACATTTTTTTTCATTTTCTGACATTTTCTTATGAAATACAGCACATTACTTACAAGTTCAAATACACCAAGGCTGTCTTGCTTAAGTTAGGCTCTAACTAGGCCAAGAAATACATCAACATAGGATGGCTGCATTTGATTGAAATGAATGCAAGTTACTTTGAAACCAGCCAAATCACACACAAACACCATGAGGCTAAACACAATAACCATTTTAATTCTTGTTCAGGGTTTAAGGCTGACTTTCTGCTAAATACAAGATCAGTTCCTGGAAAGTCAGAGAAAAATATGCATGATCTTCCTAGGGACTAAAATTCCAATGCAATAACTGTTGACTGGCCAATTTAGTGTAGTGATATCTTTCAACACTGCATGGGAGTTATTGGCATTCATCTATGGACTGTTGTAATTTTTATTAAATTAAAGTAATATTTTAATTTGAAGTCAATATGTAAAGAAGCAAAAACGTCTGAGTGCAAAGACTCAAATTTCACAGTATGGTGAAGGAACACATTTTTTTTTAATTAATGCACAAATCTATTATAGTTTTAGAAAGAACAAATTAATTTAGTGTCTTCAAGCCTGCCAAAAAGATCTCTGTTATTGATCCTGCTAATTAACTGACCAACATATCCTCGGTTTTTTTTGGTGCAAACAATACATGATTATACACTGAACATGTCCTGTCTAATTACCTATTAAACACATTCTAATGTAATTTGGGGTAAATAATACCTAACTATTCAACATATCCTAATGCAATTTGATGTAAATAATACCTAATTAACTATTCAATACATCCTAATGTAATTTGGTGTAAATAATACCTAACTATTCAACATTGTGTAAATAATACCTAAATAACTATTCAACCCATCCTAATGTAATTTGGTGTATAAAATACCTAAGTATTCAACACATCCTAATGCAATTTGGTGTTAATAATACCTAACTATTCAACATGTACTAATGTAATTTGGTGTAAATAATATCTAAATAACTATTCAACCCATCCTAATGTAATTTGGTATAAAAAAATACCTAACTATTCAACACATCCTAATGCAATTTGGTGTAAATAATACCTAACTATTCAACATATCCTAATACAATTTGGTGTAAATAATACCTAACTATTCAACACATCCTAATGTAATTTTGGTGTAAATAATACTTAACAGTTCCACCCATCCTAATGTAAGTTGATGTCAATAATACCTAACTATTCAACATATCCTAATGCAATTTGGTGTAAATAATACCTAATTAACTATTCAACACATCCTACCGTAATAGGTTGTGAACAATCACTAATAGATATAAATGTACCATTTAGGTGTTTCACATATTCTATTTCATTTCTGAGTTATGGGCTTTTCCTATCAATATCTTATCTTTATTTTTGAAGCTGCTTATAAGCAACATATAAAAACTTAGGAACTACCAGTATTCAACACAGAAAAATGCAATCATGTGTGAACATTGACTCCTAGATGACACCATCACTTTAAGTGTTATGTCTGTTTAACTGTTTTGTCTACAGAGTAATGGGAATTGTTGATCAACCCTCTCTCTCTCTCTCTGTCTCTCTCTCTCTCTCTGACATGTTATATATATATATATATATATATATATATATATATATATATATATATATATATATATATATATATACACTCACTCCTGACTGCCACCCACATCGGACTGGGACCCCAACACAGGCTTCTCTCCATCCAGGTATTCCTCCCCAGTATTACGTCTGTCAGGGTATGCGGTCAGAGATGATGAGAACTGAAGCTCCACCTCATACTCATTCTGGCCAGAAAGGAACCTTAAAATAGATTTATACCACCAGTAAATTTTCAGTCATATTTATGGGACAAAACTTAGTTAATTTTACAAAAGGTATCTTGGGATCTGTGGAAACTCAGATGGTGCAACATCAGGGTCCTAATCCTTGGGTCTTAGGTTAGATACCCACCCAGGCCAATCCAGGTCAACTGGCTCAATATGCCCTTTGGAAATGTACTTATCTCAAATTTCCTCAGCAGGGTAAAGTCAATAATGTGTTAATAAGTGCCATGAAAAAAAACACAAAGAAAAAGAATCTTATTTAAGATAATGCCATATATTAGTGTTGCATACTTTATCATTCAATAACTTTCATAATTTCCCCATTTGAGTAAATGAATTACAATCTCTTTTTATAATGACCTTTCCAGTAAAACAGACATGGGACCAAACTAAGACACTGTCACTGCGAAAAAAATCACCCATAAATGCAATTCAGAATTTATTTAATTTTCATGTGAATTCCTTCAGTAATCAGGATATATATATATATATATATATATATATATATATATATATATAAACTGCCTTCCCTGCATACCATGTATGTTTCAATGAACAGCCCTAATGTAGCAAATAAAATATGGCATTACCTTATGGCATTGCTATATGATGAAGTGTTACTTCAGAATATGATGACAAATTTTAATGATGTTCTAGAACAGGGGAATCAAACTCAAACCACCCTGAGGGTCGCATGATTGCATTTTCAAAGACCCAAGGGCTGTACAACCTTTGTTATCTCTCATTACACCTTGTGACACCAATAATTTTGCAGGCCACAGGATAAGGCTTGGCAGGCTGCATGCAGCCCACAGGCCAAATGTTTGAGACCCATGTTCTAGTATGACACTGGTAAATGTTAAAATTATGTCTAATTAATCATCAAATAAAAAATACACTGCCCATTATGGCAGCAGTGAAATTATATTTCAGTGACTTCATGTATAATCTTGGACTACAGAAATATTTCCAAGTCCATTGCCTCACTCCTTGGTATTGTATAACATCCACGATCCATTTCTTCACTCTCTGGTGTTACATGACATCCACAAGTACATGTATATTTCCTCACTCTAGTATTGCATTGCATCCACAAATCTGCTTCCTCACTATCTGGTACAGCATGACATCTACAAGTCCATTTCCTCACTGTCTGGTATCACATGACATCCACAAATCCATTTCCTCACTGTCTGGTACAGCATGACATCTACAAGTCCATTTCCTCACTGTCTGGTATCGCATGACATCTACAAGTCCATTTCCTCACTGTCTGGTATCACATGACATCTACAAGTCCATTTCCTCACTGTCTGGTACAGCATGACATCTACAAGTCCATTTCCTAACTGTCTGGTACAGCATGACATCTACAAGTCCATTTCCTCACTGTCTGGTACAGCATGACATCTACAAGTCCATTTCCTCACTGTCTGGTATCACATGACATCTACAAGTCCATTTCCTCACTGTCTGGTATCACATGACATCTACAAGTCCATTTCCTCACTGTCTGGTATCACATGACATCCACAAATCCATCTCCAGTAATACACAATATTCACAGATCAATTTCCTCACTTGTGGTATTTCTAGACTCCTGAGATAACATGCTGGCTCCTAACTTCTCCATTTACAAACTTTCAAAACTGTCCATAATAGCAGCAGCTTTTCTATCATATATATTTAAAGAAATTAGTCTGCTCACTAAACAGTCTAAATGACCATAATATTGAATTATCACTTTTAATAATACAAAATTTGATGACAAAGCACTTTAATCTATCTACCTATTTATCTCTGCAAGAGATCTACTCACCTTATCTAGTGGCTGAATGTATTCTTTATTTCAATATTTTTCTGTTCTTACCTGGGAAGTTTGACAATCTCAAAGTACATGTTACACAGCCAGTGGTCCAGGTCTGAGGCAATCAGCTCCTCTACCTTCTCATGCTTGTCAATGGACACGTCCATCTCTCCACGCAAAAATGGACATTTGTACCTGGTGTAAATTTACAATTAGAATCAAAACAATCTGGGTTCACAAAGACGTATCATACACTTAGTGCCAACACTTTTAGGTTTGGTATAAAAAGAGTAATTGCTCATGATACAAATGCAAAACAAAAAATACAGATAGTATATATCATAATGCAGGTTGGATCTTTTCCTACAACAAAGATTATCACAACTAAAGCCGAGATGCCAACCTCTGTGCATGCTTTAATCAGGAACCATAGTGTTAAGTTTGTGGAATCAAAGCAGTCTGTCTGGAATAGATAACACATTCATTAAAAGTAACATATCTACACAATCCAATGCATATTCCTAAAGGCCTATACAATCCAGTGCATACTCCTAAATGCCTATACAATCCAGTGCATACTCCTAAAGGCCTATACAATCCAGTGCATACTCCTAAAGGCCTATACAATCCAGTGCATATTCCTAAAGGCCTATGCAATCCAATGCATACTCTTAAAGGCCTATACAATCCAGTGCATACTCCTAAAGGCCTATACAATCCAGTGCATATTCCTAAAGGCCTATACAATCCAATGCATACTCCTAAAAGCCTATACAATCCAGTGCATACTCCTAAAGGCCTATACAATCCAGTGCATACTCCTAAAGGCCTATACAATCCAGTGCATATTCCTAAAGGCCTATACAATCCAATGCAATATTCCTAAAGGCCTATACAATCCAATGCAATATTCCTAAAGGCCTATACAATCCAATGCAATATTCCTAAAGGCCTATACAATCCAATGCATATTACTAAAGGCCTATACAATCACTATGTTTCATGATGCTAGGTAAATAAAACGTACACAGCATGCAAGAAATCTATGCTGTCATGAGCTAAGCACGAAATATTAACTTTAGCCAACAAAATGTGAAATATAAGTCATGGCGACCTTTCATTGTAAGGATGTGGTACTAACAGAGTTGCATACTTTCATCAGGTCTCAGGATTATAGCATGAACAATATTGAAGAAATTAACTTAAAATACAAAATATTACCAAAGTAAGTGAAGTGTAAAATATGGGCCTAAGTGACCTGCTTTTACAATAAGAGTACATTAATCACCATGATTGATGCAACCATCAAATTGCATGCACATACACAATCATCTCCATTAGCTGCCTCAAGAAACCTATTTGTGTTAGTGTGTTGTACAACACAAAACCCAAAACAAACCATTCCCTAGAGGTAAGTGTCATGAAATAAAATACAAACTGTTCCTAGGAAATAGGAAGAAGGTATTATTGAAATGCAATGAAACTGTACACACATACAAGTTTTACATGTACTGACACTGATGCTGGATGAAGTCCAATACCTCAACTCTACTTTTATGGGAAAGCTAAAATGCTGCAAGTCTATATAACTTTGTGTTCCTGCCTAATTTTAATAAATTTCAGTTCAAAATGAACATATCTAATTTATCTCTTAGGCTTTGCAGCTGCATGTAGGTCGCAATCTATTTATCTCCTGTGGTTTACGAACTTAACAAAGATCTCAAAGCTGTCTGTCAAGTTACCCATGATGTCATTATATACAGATAGTCATGAGCAAATTTTGTTTCATAAATATGACATTTGTACCTAACCTTTATGTCAAGGTTGCTACTATATGGAGTAGTGTACAGCAGTCAATGAATATATAGCTCAAAAAAGAAAGTATGCAATTAAACTACTTACCTTCCCTCAATGATTTCAAACTGAGCATCACAGATTGGAAAGCAACCCCAGCCTACCACTCTGTCTGTGTGGACAACAGCACCCCTCAGGAGAAAGAGTTCAAATATCAGAACCATACCAGGACGGATTGATGCCTTTGGAGGGACCACAGTGAACATGCTTTGGTCCAGCTACAAAGAAAAGGAAATTGAATTAAGATAACTTCATGCGTGTTAACACATCTACCTGGATATTTTAGACATAAACCAAAACAGCTCTTGAGAGGGAAAAAAAATCTTTATGGAATATTCTTATGGAATGAGGTAAACAAAATTTTATATCCCATGGAATAAGGTAAGTAAAAGGTCTCAGTTTTAATTTCATGACCATAAGAAAGTATTTAGACATACAGATTCCTCAAAATGTAAAGCTGCATGACTCGGTAACCATTAGTGCTTGGAAAACTGACTCAAATGCAAACTTAATTAGTGTGACGATGCCCCCTTAAATTTTTTATCATGCCCCATCTTAAATTCCAATGACCTGCCTATCTGGCTAGTTAACAAAAATAATTAAAAAAATAATAATAATTTGCCAGAGAAAACTCTAAGTAATAAAATGTGACAACATTTCTTTTTTAACTTCCTGAAAGACAAAGGTAAATGATTAGTATTTTGTCCTTTCTACCATCCCATACTCTGAGTTAGATTGTCTCCATGCTTATATATAAAGCTATCAGTTTTGTGTACAAAACAATGCATGTGACCCATGGATAGTAAACAGTATTATTTCTGTTCTATATATTTTGTTAGGTTACCTATAACTGGTGTTCTCTTGTCCTTAATGAATAATACAGGAATGTATGTGATTGATGTACATTGCTCACACATACAGTATTTATAGGTTACTGAATTTGTATGGGAAAATAGGAACATGTTTTTTTCTGAGTACTAATGCATGACTTTGGGAGTGCAATTATATTAGTTCGAACAAGTGAGTTCATATTTTCCCTTGCAATAATAACTGCAGTAACCTTTTTATTATATACTCATTTGATTTTCTACCAAAGACTTAACAATAAAAGAGTACACTACAAGAAACAAAGTAATTGAATTTAAGTTGTATTCCAAAATAAATACACAACCGTAGTCTCATCAATACAGTTTCAATATTAACACGCACATAACACCGCCCAGCAACCTTTGAACTTCAATGTATGCTCACATTAGCTTTGAAAAAATTCTCATTTTGATCTACTTAAAACTGAAATTTGGAGTCACATTTGGAATGAATGCTCATTGAGAAAACGTTTCCAGTTACTTAGAATGGACAGATTTCGTATTATGCTGATTCAGCTCAATTTTGCTTTTCTGCTTATAATGTACTGAATTTAATAGGTCAATTTAGTGCAGCAAGGGCAATGTGATTTCAGTTGGAAATGTAGTTGAAATTATAGTACAATTTCAGTGTGTATCAAGTTTTCCATGACATGGGTCATGTCATTCAGATTTGCAGAACTAAGAAAGTATATTACGAGGAAATTCAATATGCATAAAGGTAACTATATTTATTACCATTCTTATTAGCAGCTAAAGAAGACATGTTTATGCCATGTCACTTGCATGCTCGAAGTTGGAGGTATCTCACCTATGACATGTTTCATACAATGTATGTCTTCTATCACTAGCCTAACACTGTATACAAATAATTAAATGGGAAAAATTGCAAAGCAGCTATTGTGTGACAGTCTGTTTAACCTGCGGAGATAATAAATTTTCATCGTCTTGGCTTATTGTCTCTGATGCTCTTTTTTTTCTTCCAAGACCTTCAGTTGCATTTTTTCTTGAATTTATTGTTTTCAATGACATGTAAAATGGCATGTCTCTGACAGATCTGCGATACCCCTTGGCCTTAATATGCTGTTCTATGCTATTTCTATAGACCCTAGAGAGCACTTGTCATAGTCTGAACCATTCTATTGTGAAAAGTTATTAATATTTCTCCCAAATAAAGTTGAACTTACCAAATGCAATTCTGCATCTTCATCCACACTGTAAAATTTACCAAAACAAAAGACTACAGAGGAGGGCCTGATATTGTCCATCTGATTATATTTTTTAAATAAGGAAAGCATAATGAAATATAACAAGTGATATCTCTTTACAAGTACATATAATAATACCTTCATCTCAACATTGTAGAAGAGTCCATCATGACCAACTGGTAGAGTTGCTCCTCCCCACAGCTGACCCTTCATCTTGGACCACCTTAATACATGGCCACCCAGTCTATCATATAATGACACCATCATTACATAACGTCCACCTGAAATTAACAAATACACAAATATTCCTCTTTTACAAGGTCTCTACTAAAGAGAGGACACATTTCGTTCAAAAGTTACTATATCCTGCACCAAGGTAGTGTTTATTTGCCATTTTGAGTTCCTTCCCCCAAACAAATTATACCATACCATAGGTCATGCCTCTTAAAATTTCATCTCAGGATTACTACAAGGCAAGCCTTCTGAGACTATCTTACAGCATGGATCACCCTTGCAAATATTTTCTGATTCGATTGCATATGCTGGCCCTATATTTTATTGTACACTCAGGTCTTGAATTAGACCAGGTCCTCAGAACCCAAACAATTAGAAAACACAAGCTGAAAATTTCAAATTAGTAATGATACTTACCATGAACCTGTATCATCAAAATTCAGCAGTGACCCAAGTCAAGATAACTCTCAAAGTTCTATGACTCTAGCTGTATTCAAATTACAACTATGGACTGTCAAAGTTCTATCACCCTAACTTTCTTTTAACTAAAGTTATAGATTGTCAGTGTTTTGGGACTCTGAGCTTAAACTGGAGTTTCTTGTTCAAAAAGTTTCATTCAACTCTTGCAAATGTGGGGCCTGGCCTCATTCAGTACCTGAGAATTTGAGGTTTGAACTCAATGAGGACCTGAAAACATGGGGGGGTCACTGAGGACCTGAGAATATGGGGTTTGGTCTCAAGGGGGACCTGAGAACATGGGGTTTTGTTTCACTGACAATCTGAGAATATGGTGGTTTGGTTCCAATGAGGACCTGAGAACGTGGGGTTTGGTCTCATTGAGGACCTGAGAGAATGGGGTCTAGTCTCATACAGGACCTGTGAATATGGAGCCTGAGCTCATTTATGCAATATCTATTTATCCATAAACATATCTACATGATACTACAAATATGAACAATTTCTTCACAAGTCCATCATAAACTATATGTGTTTAACTGATAACTGCCTTTATCAGAAATTTCAGTGGCATCTAAAATGTGTCAATAATGAGATCAGACTGTATTTTGTGTCAATAAATGAGATGAGACTTAATTTTACATAAAATAAATGAGATCAGACTGCATTTTGTTTCAAATAAATGAGATCAGACTAACAGGTATATTGTGACCCTCCTGTCTACACCAAGCAATGTGATTCCAAAATTATGATACTAAAACACTAGCTACATTACATATTATCAAAAATGTGCAGCTATACCCGGGAGCTTGTCTTTGACACCCCTAAGACACTTGAGCTTGACCTGGATGGGTTGGGGTGTTTTATCCCAGTCTACCTTCCAGCGTCTTCCCTTACTGCCTCCATACTGTCCATCTGCCATCATTAGGTCACCATAGAATGTCTGAAATTGGATTGACACAGCTGCTGAAGTTGGAGATAAAATGTGACTGTGCATTGGTCACCAAAATGTACCCAAGAATTTTTTAATTATTTGCAGGGATGTGAATCCATGCTTTGAACAGAAATCTCAGCCTTTAAATATCAGAATCTGGACATAAAAAAGGAATAACTGAATGACATTATCAGATTACAAGACCCCCAGATTTTAACCAAAAATGTACAGTTATAATTAGAATTAAGCACTGTCTGTAAGTTTTGGTTGCCTTTGCCAATTTTCACAAACAATATTGATTAAAGGAAATATGGAAAGCTGGATCAGGAGTCAAACTCAAGAATATTCTTTGTGATTTAACACCTGGGATATCTGAGTTGACAATTTTATCTGATTCCTAAAAGCCTTCCTCACTTTTCCACAGTGTGAAAACCACACTATGCTATCACATTTACTGGGAAGAAATTACTAATTCAAAATTTGTGAAACATGTAACACTGATGCAACTAAAATCTAACATTCTTAACACTGAGCAGACATCAAATCTTTTCATGAAATGTTACATTTCCATTCAGTTTAACAGCTAAACTTCATTCTGCCTCTTCCACAATACAAATTTATAAGTTCAATTGGTTTTGACATAATCTGAGTCTTCAGATAAGCAAACATCATACAGTCTAAACTTTACTAAATTACAGCTTTTTATAAGATACCTAATGTGGATATTACAGCTTTATATAGGAAACTAAATGTGGATATTACAGCTTTATATAGAAAACTAAATATGGATATTACAGCTTTATATTGGAAACTAAATGTGGATATTACAGCTTTATGTAGGAAACTAAATGTGGATATTACAGCTTTATATTGGAAACTAAATGTGGATATTACAGCTTTATATAAGAAACTAAATGTGGATATTACAGCTTTTTACAGTGGCTTATTTCAATCTACATATATAAGGTACAAATATTAGCAATTAAAATTGTTGATATTTTCCCCATCTTTAAATCTCTTTCAAAATGCCATATTTTAACCACATATTTAGAAAAGTTCCTGTATGTTGTAGTAAATAGATGTCATTGTATTTCTGATAACTTGTGCAAACAAGTAGCATTGAGCTGTGTAGAAAAAAGTTAAACAAAAACCTAAAATCTGAAAACTTATTTCACCCAAGATTTGGGAAATTATTTATAAGCTACAAAACCAAGCAATTGAGTAGGCAAGACCAACACAGAACTTGGCAATAAAACAATCATAATACTCTCTCATTCTAATCAAAATACTCCCTCATTATAATTACAGTACTCCCTCATTCTAATCAAAGTACTCCCTCATTATAATTACAGTACTCCCTCATTCTAATCAAAGTACTCCCTCATTCTAATCAAAGTACTCCCTCATTATAATTACAGTACTCCCTCATTATAATTACAGTACTCCATCATTATAATTGCAGTACTCCCTTATTATAACACTATCCATGGTAACCACACAGTTTATTGATTTACGGTGAACTGTTTTATAATGAAGCAAATGAAACACATAATTTGGTAACCATTCAATAAGCTGAGGTCCATGACCATACTTACTTTTATAAAAGGAACTGTGTTATAATAAGGGCATTATAATATGAACCATGTTATAAAGAAGGACCCTATAACATGAACCATGTTAAAATAAGGGCCTTATAACATGAACCATGTTATAAAGAAAGGCCCTATAACATGAACCATGTTAAAATAATGGCCTTATAATATGAACCATGTTATAAAGAAGGACCCTGTAACATGAACCATGTTAAAATAAGGGCCTTATAATATCAATCATGTAATAAAGAAGGTCGCTATAACATGAACATTGTTAAAATAAGGGCCTTATAACATGTACCATGTTATACATAAGGACCCTATAACAGGAACAATCTTAAAATAAAGAACCCTATAACAGGAAAAATGTTACAATATGGGCCTTATAACAGGAACCATGTTATAAAGAAGGACCCTATAAAAGGAGCCATATTATAATGAAGGATCCTATAATAGGAACTATCTTAAAATGAAGAATCCTCTAACAGGAACTAGGTCATAAAGAAGTCCCAATAACAGGATCTATGTTATAGTGAAGGACCTTATTAATGGAACCATGTTATAATGAAGGGTCTTGTAACAGGAACCATGTTATAATGAAGGCCCAGTAACAGTAACTATGTTATAATGAATGGTCTTGCAACAGGAACCATGTCATAATGCAGGGCCCTATAATAGGAACCATGGTATAATGAAGGGCCTTGCAAAAAGAAAATGCATTATAATAATGAAGGATTTTATAATGAAAGAGCACTGTATAATGAATAAAATCAATACTGACTTTGACTTCTCCCTTCCTCTTCTCCAGGACACTGATCAGCTGACTTTCAGCCCGCCTGAAGGCCAAGTGAAGTCGGTCCATTAGAAGCTTCTCACGCTGCAGAAGGATTTCCTGGATATTTAAAAAAAAACAACAGATCTTTAGAAAGCCTCATTTGCCAGACAAGCCTAAACCTACTTTGACAGTAAACTCACTTAATTCATTCCAGTTAGAGTGCTGCTTCATTGCAACAAATGGATTTAGGTAAATATTAATAGTTCTTTAAAATGGGGTGTTACTGATGGTAAGTGTTGATTCCATGCACTCTTTAATGATCCATTATGAAAGCAATAACTGTACACAGAAATTTTCAAACTTATTATATTATAGAGTTAACCAAGCTGAAGGGTGACTCAGACAGTAGTAATTTTCATACAAGCATGATGTAATAACAGCTGAGCAAAACAGTCATATTCTTAAGATCTCAGTATTTTAGCAATTATGTGTATTAAGCAAACATTTTTTAAACTTAATAAGAGAGTAATTGTCATGGAAGCAAGGTCAATCATTATACACACCTCCCGCCTGGCGACTTCTGTTCTTTTGTCTTTAGTGAACTTGGCAACATGTTTCTTGGCCTCTTCTTCACGGGCAAGAATTTCCTGCTCACGCTCTCTTTGTAGCTTTGCCTCCTGTTCCATGTATCTGATGTGCTCATCACGAAGGTGTTTTTCCTCCTCCTGTACCTCATCTAGTTTGATGTGACCAAGCATCACCACATCCTCTTTGATTCCTTCCTCAAAACTTTCAAGGTATGGGCTCATCTCCTCTGTCTCCATCCGCTGACGCAGTTCTGATATAAGAAAGGAAAATTTACAGGAGTTCACCATATTACTATGCTCCCTCCCAAACTTTCCCTGCTCATCTGTGAAGGCTTTTATTTATATTTATTGTCCATATCAAGTAAATTCTTGGGTAAGAACAAATAACAAATCTAGATAAATAGTCTGCATGTATTGGCATACTACCATATTTAAACAGCCTGCATGTGTTGCCATACTGACTATATACAGACAATCTGCATGTGTTGGCATACTGACCATATAGAGACATTCTGCATGTGTTGGCATACTGACCATATATAAACAGTCTGCATGTGTTGGCATACTGACCATATATAAACAGTCTGCATGTATTGGCATACTGACCATATATAGACAGTCTGCATGTGTTGGTATACTGACCACATATAAACAGTCTGCATGTGTTGGCATACTGACCATATACAAACAGCCTGCATGTGTTGCCATACTGACCATATATTGACAATCTGCATTTGTTGGTATACCGACCATATATAAACAGTCTGCATGTGTTGGCATACTGACCATATATAAACAGTCTGCATGTGTTGGCATACTCACTATATATAAACAATCTGCATGTGTTGGCATACTGACTATAAATAAACAGTCTGCATTTTTTAGTATAATGACTATATAAATAATCAGGAGTGTTGACATACTGACTATATATATAAACCGTCTGCAGTGTTGGCATAATTACCACATAAATAGTCTGCAGTGTTGGCATAATGACTATATAAACAGTCTGCATGTGTCTGCATACTGACTATAAATAAACAGTCTTTATTTTTTGATATAATGACTATATAAACAATCAGGAGTGTTGGCATACTGACTATATATAAACAGTCTGCAGTGTTGGCATAATTGCTACATATTCTGCAGTGTTGGCATAATGACTATATAAACAGTCTGCATGTGTTGGCATAATAATTACATATAAATAGTCTGCATGTGTTGGCGTACTTATGATCATACCAAAAAAAAGGGGCTAGCCAGAGTTGGAGCCTTTTTCTCTCACAACCTGTTTCAGAGAATCTGCATCTGGGTAAGACTGAATGCAAGTAGGGATAATTGGACGGTATGTTGGCATAGCAACAGTTTCAATCCAGTTTTGTATTTTGCATAGGGTTAACTTTTTATGGCAAGTCAGTCCAAACATTTGAACTATTTGGTCATGCATGTTTATGTTGACATGAATTAGTTAAATAAAGAATTTAACACATACCAAATGCTGCTGGTATCTAATTCACTATGATTACCACAGGAACTACTGGTATCTAATTCAGTATGATTACCACAGGATTCAAACTGCTGGTGTATAATTTAATATGATTACCACAAGATTCAAACTGCTGATATCTAATTTACTATGATTACCACAGGATTCAAACTGCTGGTATATAATTTAGTATGATTACCACAGAATTCAAACTGCTGGTATCTTATTTACTATGATTACCACAGGATTCAAACTGCTGTCATGTAATTCACTATGATTACCACAAAATTCAAACTGCTGGTATGTAATTCACTATGATTACCACAGAATTCAAACTGCTGATACGCAATTCAGTATGATTACCAATGGGTTCAAATTGCCAGTATCTAGCTCAATATTTCTGACACAGGGTTCAAAACTGCTCAGCATGATTACCACAGGGTTCAAGCTGCTGGTATCTAGTGCAGTATGATTACCACTGGGTTTAAACTGCCAGTATCTAGTATGACTATAACAGGGTTAAAACTGCCAGTATCTAGTTTAGCATGACTACAACAGGGTTAAAACTGCCCATATCTAACTCAGTATGATTAGAGCAGGGTTCAACTTGCCAGTATCTAACTTAGTGAGATTACCACAAGGTTCCAGGAACAGGGTAAAAATAAAGAATTTCTGCTACTTTTTAAAACATTCTTGCTAACTCACAAGCTGGATTTAACTTATAATATAATCAACAGCTATACTGAAAGAAAATTTTATTTTGAATCATATGAGATGAAAAAAGTCTCATTTTTATAGTTTTCACTGCAAAAATTTAAGACAACCGTAAGTGTCAAAACGAGAAATTTTTTAAAACTACAGAGCGTAATCTTAATTGCAATGTGCAGCAAACTCGGCAACGAAGAAAACTTGGAAAGTTTAGTATATTATTTAGGATCATTTGGTTACAATTATAATTACTATTAGTCACCTGTCTGGAGAGAGTTATTATAATTACTGTCTGGAGAGAGTTATTATAATTACTATTAGTCACCTGTCTGGAGAGAGTTATTATAATTACTATTAGTCACCTATCTGGAGAGAGTTATTATAATTACTGTCTGGAGAGAGTTAATATAATTACTATTAGTCACCTGTCTGGAGAGAGTTATTATAATTACTATAAGTCACCTGTCTGGAGAGAGTTATTATAATTACTGTTTGGAGAGAGTTATTATAATTACTATTAGTCACCTGTCTGGAGAAAGTTATTATAATTACTATTAGTCACCTGTCTGGAAAGAGTTATTATAATTACTATAAGTCACCTGTCTGGAGAGAGTTATTATAATTACTGTCTGGAGAGAGTTATTATAATTATTATTAGTCACCTGTCTGGAGAGAGTTATTATAATTACTATTAGTCACCTGTCTGGAGAGAGTTATTATAATTACTATAAGTCACCTGTCTGGAGAGAGTTATTATAATTACTGTCTGGAGAGAGTTATTATAATTACTATTAGTCACCTGTCTGGAGAGAGTTATTATAATTACTATTAATCACCTGTCTGGAGAGAGTTATTATAATTTCAATTAGTCACCTGTCTGGTGAGAGTTATTATAACTTCAATTAGTCACCTGTCTGGAGAGAGTTATTATAATTTCAATTAGTCACCTGTCTGGAGAGAGTTATTTTAATTTCAATTAGTCACCTGTCTGGAGAGAGTTATTTTAATTTCAATTAGTCACCTGTCTGGAGAGAGTTATTATAATTTCAATTAGTCACCTGTCTGGAGAGAGTTATTATAATTTCAATCAATTAACTTGAGTCCCTATAAAAAGACTAATGCCGTAGTGGTTGAAAACTGATGAGTATTGAAACCATCTCTGATATTATTGAGAAACTCTCATACACCAAATTCGGTATTAAAAAGATTTTCTTACCTACTTTTAAACATCATCGTCATGGACTTTGACCTTGAACATGGCATCATCGTTGAAGATCACTGAACTTTAATTTCTCAACAATGTCAAGATAAAACCACATGCCACATTTTGTTAAATTAATTTGATTTTTGAGGGAAAAATCAAGTTACTGAACTGTCAGGTATTCTTTAGATACACTCAAAAACTGAGTTTGATCAAAAGTCTATTTATTTTTGTTTTTGTTATCCCGCTCACAATCAATTACAGCTAAAAACAAGGACCTTGACCTTCAAAATCAATCACTCTATGAGTGCTGATTATCAAATTGGTATTGGATTGTAACTAAATGCAAGGTCGGGTCAAAATTAATTTGGTATTGGATTGTAACTAAATGCAAGGTCGGGTCAAAATTAATTTGCATTTGTCAAGTTACTATGATCAAAAGTTCAAAGAAGTACAAAAAAAATCTCTGACTTGACCCCAAAGTCAATTAGGTCTGGTTTCCAAACTCCTTCACAGAAGTGCAGATATGTTGGTGGTCCAATTTTACATTTTCTTTCAGAAGCAATTAAATATCAGAACAAGCATCTGTTTAAAAACCCAATGTTAATGGAAAAATTCATGCAAGAATGGAGACAAACAAAGTTTTTTTGATGATAACTATGGTTCCATTTAGGGGGTCAGTTTAGCACTGAAAACCAATTACATATTTCTATATTGTTTGGAGAAGACCCCACAATGATACCATCATCTTTGCAGGAGAAATAGCCATAAAAAAGATTTGCTGGAAGGCTTCAAGGTTGCTATATTGAAGTCTTGATCAGCGTCATTTTAAATACAGAAAGAACTAAATAACGCAAGAAAGAAAAAAATGAAAACTTTAAAAAAATTACCCAAAAAATTTTAAAAATTTTAAAAATTGATATCTGTTCAGGAAAAGTAGTTGCAGAGCAATTTTTCACATTGTGGAAGGTCACATTGGCATCATTTACATTTTGGAACAACTACAAGTACTGTGAAGTGTTAAAGCAAAAGGAAACTATTTCAATTAGACCATGCCTTCTGGAAGAATAGCAATAACAATTTTCAAGATGGCTGCATTTTAGTGAAAGCCTCATATCTATATGATGAAGTATCAATAACAAGATTTTCAATATGACTATCATGTCAGCCATATTGGAGGCCTGATTGGCAGTTTTCTTTCAGAACTGACTACATACCCTAAGAAGTCTCTTGGTGTGAAGTCCCACACCTCTAACTAAATTAGTATCTTTGTTATTAGTCTAATTCATGAAAAGAAGCAATAATAAAGATTTTCAATATGTCCACTATTATGGTCAAACTCAAGGTTTAATCATCACCATCTTCATGCAGGACCAACCAGATACCATATCAAGTCAGGATGATTTTTAATGAGTATCAATCACATACTACAAGAAGTCCTTAAGTCAAATTCCCATGTTGATATGTCTGTCTGTTCAGAAGAAGTAGTGATAACAAGATTTTCAAGGTGTCCCATTATGGCTGCCTTATTGAAGTCATATCAGCATCATTTTCAAATAAGCGCAAGTTGACATCATAAGAAGCATTTAAGTGAAAGTCAAATTTCACTATGGCCATCCATTTAGGGGATATAGTATAAACACAATTTTCCTGATGGTAGTTATGAGAGGTCAGATGGGCTACATTTCATTTAGAAGCAAATAAACATTATCAGAAGTCTTTAAGTGAAAACCCCATGTTGCTATGACTGTCTGTTAAAAAATAGTAACAGCAACAAAATTTTCAAGATGGCCTTGAGGGTTAATGAAAACCACATGTTGCTTAGGCCATCCATTTAGGTGAAGTAGTGTTAACAAGATTCCAAGATGGTGGCAATATGAGGTCAGGTCAGCAGCATTTGCAATTAGGACCAACATCATAAATAGTCCTTTGATGAAAACCACAAGTCAGTATGACCATCCATTCGGCTTTAGTAGTGATAACAAGATTTAATAAAAGACCAAAGCTGATATGAAGGGAATATGGACATTATAAAGATTCTCATTTCATACCATTTTCCTTTAAGATCAACTAGATCTTGAGAAGAATGTGTTTGTCAAGTTTCATGGCAACCATCATGTTATTTCCCATTTATGACCAATAAAGCCAAACATCTGTATTTTCTAAGTATCTGTAAACTGTAAAATCTCTGAAGCAAAAAAAACAATTTTTTCTAAGCAAATTTTAGTACCTAATTTCACATGAGGTAAAACATACATTAGATGGACATAAATTGGCATGAGGTAAGACATGCTAAATTAGAGGGATATAAATTGGCATGAGGTAAAACATGCTACATTGCATGGATACAAACTGGCATGATGTAACACATGCAACATTTGATGGATATAAATTGGCATGAGGTAAAACATACTACATTAGAGGAATATGAACTGGCATCAGGTATGTCCTGCTACACTGGAAGGATATAAAATGGTATGAGGTAAGACGTGCTACACTGGAAGGATATAAACTGCCATGAGGTAAGACATACTACATTAGGTGGATATAAATTCTATAAAGTATACAGAGCCCCTAATAACACTAGATATCATTTAGGGTAATTGGAAATAAAGGCCTTGGCATGTAATGCAAGGAACAAATTCAATCAACTGGGAATAAAATTTACTGGAGAATATCACCAAATTTGGTAATTCTGGATGATTTTAAGCAATTAGATGCAGTTTGGGACACACATACATCAGAACTGGCAATTGCGGGAGCTATAGGTTGTAGATATTGATAAACCAATTAAAGGTCTTTAAATATTTAACTAACCTGTGATCTTCTCATAGCTAGGGATGTGTTCAGGCCTAGTGAAGAGGGAAGGGGGTTGTCTTTTGGCATCAAGGTCCCCATCCCCTGTCTCCAGGGAATCAAGTAGACGATACAAGTCTGGGAGTGTGTCATCCTGTGGAGGAACTGTAAAACATATACATAAAACAACAAAATGAGATCATGTTACTATTGTTAACATGCTGGTAAAAACTTAAATTTTCAAAAATAACTATTTAATTATAACAAAAAGTTCCATGGGATAAAGTGAGTTAGACAGAAAGTTTAAATTTTTATCTTTTGTTCGCAAGAATTCTTTACAAAATCATTGATCAGCAACTAAGTAAAGTG